>VZTO01009924.1:12230-113452 GCA_013400615.1 Syrrhaptes paradoxus
CCCCCAGGTCCCTCTCCCCTACACTACTCTCCAACAGTTCCATACCCAACTTATACTGGAACCTGGTGTTATTCTTGCCCAGATGCAAGACTCTACACTTGCTCTTGTTAAATTGCATTAAATTTTTCCCCGCCCAAATCTCCAGCCTGTCTAGGTCTCGCTGGATGGAAGCACAGCCTTCTGGCATGTCAGCCAGATGAGACCTCATACCTTAAAATCACTGTCCTAGAGCTCTCAGTAATGCAGGGATTGTGGTCTCCATATTGCTGGAGGATGCAAAATGTTCTCTAGAGATCAGCTGTGAAGTTAGGCAGCTGCAGCAGGGTCAGCACTGTCTCAGGAAGGAATCACTACTCCAGCAAAGATACAGGACCCTAAGGCAGAATCCTGCCTGAAGTTCATTTGCCATGAGCTTGAACCCCACAATCCCGGAGAAATATCAAGGTACTCTGCTGCCCATTGAAACTTTCTTCAAGTTCCCCCCAAATTCAAAATGTCCTTCCCATAGGGTTTTTCAGACATCTAATCCCACTCTTGGTGAGGTCTTTGGGCCACATCATGTGGTTACCAATGCCTTTGTTTTCTTCTGATAGGCCAGTAAAAACAAACCAAAAAAAGAAGAGATAAGTGTCCTAAGTGCTAAATCCCAGGATGTTTTTATATTATATTAGGAACTCTTGAGAAACAGTCCACTGTGGAGAGGACAGTGTCTGCTGCTGACTTGGGTGAAACTCTAGAAAACTTTTGAGTGCTGTTTGTTAATGACTCACTTCCTTCCATCAAACTGAGGAATTGTAATTGTAATTGTGCTACCAGTGACATGACTCTTGGGTCAAAGATTTAAGTTAAAATAGCAGAGCTACTAAACAAGAGTTCATCCAGAGCAGTAGAGGAAAATCAGATGCTTCCAAGCTCATGGGGAAAACAATGAATCCAGGAAAGTATCCTATTTTTGCATGCGCTTGATTAAGCAGATGCCCTGACTCACTGACAGAGAACTCACTCAGTTTTCTAAATCTTTGTATGCCAGGAAAATCCTGCAGAATAACAAGTGCAGAGTCAATATTAAAAACTGCAGTAACCTGCAGTAGGTCATCAACCTGCAATCAACAAATACAGCTGTTTTCAAAAGTGTTTTCAATACAAGAAGAAAAGCTCATACACTATCCAGTAAGCCATAGATGCTAAATCTTTCCTTCATTTGCAGACACATTTCAGCTGAAACTCAAAGCAAGAGCATCGTGTTAGTAGAGGAAGAGTTAACAATTTAACTATGTAATAAAAAATGGCAGCAAAGCAGGAAGTGGTGAATGGTAGTTGATGTATGAACCAATTTAGGGTACAAGTTAAAATAAAATCCCTAACTGGAGGTCCTACTAGGAGCAAACAGAGAAAAACAAAAGCAAAAGAACATTTACAAGGATTTGATAAGTTTATGACCAAGATTATATAAGGCTGTTGTCTCTGTCAGCTGGAGCTGAACTCTGCTGGAGCACTTCCAGTCCTGTCAACCACGTTCCCATGGACCAGATTTACCAGAAGGTGCCTCCCTCTTCTCCCCATTGATGTCACTCAAAGCCATGCACACTCCAGGCTCTTTGTAGGTGTGCGCTACACAACTTCTCTCTTCCTGCTGCACCATCTCTTTAAACTGTCCTTTGGCAGAGCATGTACCCTGTCACTGGCTATGAAGGAAGCCAAGGATGCATATCAGTTTGCAGTTTACAACTACATGCTGTGAAGCTTCTTCCCCACTCTTAACCTCAGACAGGGCTCAAATTTCCCACTGTCATCATGTTATCATAAATATTCAATGAAAAGTGATGGTAAAGACATCCAGCCTGGAAAAAGGAGCTAAGGACCTCTGTGGGGGATCTCCTACTCCTCAGAAACCGCTCCCCAGTTTTCTGCTCTTAGTTTCAGGAAGATCCATTTCAACCACGGCATCACATTGCTTTAGCCTTTGCTTGTTCCAGGGTGTCAGAAGATATAAAGCTTTTGTGCTTTGACATTATATTCAAAAGCAAAATTACAAGAGCACTATAGTAGTGAGGAAAATTTAATCACAACCTACCATGAAAGGATGGGATCAAACACAAAACGACAGTGTAATGGAAAAGACCACTAATGTCATAGACTGTTTAAAAATATAACTGGAAACACTTATCAACAAGATTATTTTTAATGAATAGTTGTATTGCTTATCAAATTGTAGTTGGATTATTACTCTGGTGTCTTTGCCAGTGCAGTGCCCAGCACCAGAACAGCTGCCGTGGTTGGTGCAGTACAAACAAGGGGTGCAAAGGCAGTCCTGTCCCCACTTTACAGTTAACACAGCAAACAAAAGACCTGAAGAGGATTATGCTGTAGCAGGATTGAAACGAATGGTAACATGACATAAATAATAGATTAAGGAAATTATCTTTGCTGGTTTTTTAGATTCTCCTGGATGAAAGGAGTGTCTCAAGAAAAGGATGTTTTGTGAATGTGTGATTGTAGAAGAGTTTCTCAGGAAATATGAGTAGAAAGAGACAGTGACTAAAGGAGAGCCACAGCAGACCTTCTCCATGCTGGTGGGACATATGCTGAAGGACATTCTGAAGGGGCTTTAGAATGATTCTAGAGACATAACTCAAGAGTAATCTTAAAAAATCTTTCTCAATGGCACCAAGGAGGGTGAGGTCCACCTACATACATGTTCATGAAGCCCCATGGAGTCAGGAATTGCTGCTAAGACCCATAAAAGGTGAGCTGTCATAGATGGGACACCTGTCCTCAGGGCTAGAAAGACTGAGCATCCTAGGATGCTCATGGAGACTCTGCAGTGCCCTACATACCATTTAGGATACCATTCAGATCCTTTTGATAGGGTTTTAACTTGGACCAGCTGGCCTAAATCCAGGGAAAGCTCAAGGAGCTAAGCTAATTTTCCTTAGATAAAGAGGTGTCAAGTCCAGTTACAGAAACAAAGAGTTCAAATTTTAATTAGACAGAGAGAAGAATTAATATGAATTGGACATATTGATCTGGACAAGATCTTTTACTCCAGTTCAGGAGGATTTGAAAGTAACACAATGATTGCTTTCCAAATTCAGGTTTACATCATAGCCCAGTGTCACGTCAGAAGAAACTAGAGCATGCCCAGAAACAGCCTAAATCTTTCATGTAGAAGAAATTGCTGAAAATAAGAGTTAAAACATCAGATACATCTGGACCTAATCCATAAGCAAACTTTCCCTTGAATTTGAAATTGGATTTAAAGAATAGAGGGTGGGGAGGGGAGATATAAATGCTCCTGTGATGTGACAAGTGAGAGTTGTTCTCATTAAGGTGGTGCTGTGCTTTTAATTAGATAGTCACTTCATTTGGCTCTAAAGTGTCAAGTATAATTAATACAACGTTGATTACTCCATGGTAATCTTGGGAGTTGATTTTTTTTTTTTTTTTGCATTCTTCAAAGGCCACACACCACTCTGATGGAAGTGGGATGATCCTTTTGCTACCAGTCTGGGTTATGTCTGGTTTCTGTGCTTATATCTTGTCCTACTCTCTATCTTTTTTTTCCATTACTGAGGAAAAAATTCCTGTTGAAGGCTTTTAAAATGTTTGCAATATACCCGGTTACCCCAGGAAAGCCAGGGATAGGCACAAGCAACCAAGTCTATGTCCCTATCTAGAGATGCAAATATTTCACAGAATCACAGAATCACAGAATGTTAGGGATTGGAAGGGACCTCGAAAGATCATCTAGTCCAATCCCCCTGCCGGAGCAGGAACACCTAGATCAGATCGCACAGGAACGCATTATAGGGATTGAGGGACATAATTTCAACATGTGCACACACATGCACACATGGCACAAGCAAGATGTGATTTTGTCACTGTAGTGAATCACAGCTGTGGCCACCCCTGCATGTTCATGCTGGGACTCAAAGGATCTTTCACCTATATTTTTCTACATTACATTTTTCTCAGACGAGTCTTTTCTTTCTGCTTCTTCCCAGAGAAAGTTAAAAACTGGTTTCTTTACTTGTACTCTCTCAGAAAGAAAGACATGCACAAATTCATGTTACATGTTCTTCACTGTTTTGTAGAGATGTCTCCAGGTGTGTAATGAGAGCTGGCATTTTGTTTTTCATCTCCATATAACGTTCTCAGCCACCAAAGAAGAATGTCATGACTGACCTGGAGACCTTAACACACAGGTTTTGCTGTGGGTTTTCTGGTGCCTTCATCTTCTCATTGCATTGCTAGGTGGTGTGAGAAGATGTGACTGAGTATAGATCTGTCAGCAGATTGTTCCCATAGAGAGGACTCCTAGATTGTGACCTTCGCTGAGCTCCAAACCTCCTCAAGGAACCATGGCTTGGTCTTTATACATGCTCTCTGCCTGATTTTCTTCCTGTGATATTTGTTACCCAGCTTCT
This sequence comes from Syrrhaptes paradoxus, assembly GCA_013400615.1. Taxonomy (NCBI): domain Eukaryota; kingdom Metazoa; phylum Chordata; class Aves; order Pterocliformes; family Pteroclidae; genus Syrrhaptes; species Syrrhaptes paradoxus. Next base: position 16,658 of record VZTO01009924.1, read on the forward strand.
TAAGGACACCCCTGACGCGGAGTTTCTCATCGCTCGTCCACTGCTTCATAAACACAAAACCACGTTTAACAAGTACTACCTGTTGAATTGTGGGGCTCGTGGGATTACACAGCACTGACCACTGCAATTGAAGAAACACACCTTCCTAAAGGGTTTATTAAGCACAAGCAACCGTGCCTGGCAGGCAGACTCACACACAGCAAGCCAGAGCTTTCTCTCCTGCCCAAGTCCCAGCTTTGTCTTTACTCACCGGAGACCCCAAGGTCGGTGGTCCCTCCGCGCAGCCCGCAGAGACATCTAGTGACTGAACCACATACTGCTGGCGAGCACAGGATTGCTTTGGGCTGCTCGGGTAAACCACGCACTTCTTATTTTCTGTAGATATTTACTAAACCTAAATATTTTAAAAATTAATAAGAACTGAAGCCTGTCTTCCCAGTGACACAACAGGATGCTCTTTCACTGTTTATCTTGGTTGAGCGCAGGAAACTGTGCTGTAAGGAAACATTGCTCAGCCTGGTGCAGACAGACATTCTTAGTACGTTGTCTTTGCCCAAAATGTCTGGATAGGATTCAGGGTAATCTGCAGAAGTTCAGCCAGATAGATGTGTTCCTTTGGGCTGGTATGAATCATGGAGCACTGAACTGCTGGGGGAGGGAAAGAGATTAAATAATTTACAGTAAAAGCTGTTCTGGTCTTTGTAGCTATGGGCACATGCAGACCTGCCTCATCTCAAAGAACCAGAGAGGACTCACAAGCTCTTCAAAGATTATGAGAGCTCTGATTAGGGCAGGTACTGAGGAGAACATGGTGCTCCTCTGTGTTCAACAGGACTAAATGTTTCCAGGTGAATCACAAGATTAGGACTGAAGGATGCTGCTGTTACTGCAGGCACAGACGCAGAAACACGCTCTTCTGATTCAGCAGCAAATCAGATTAGTTACTGTGTCTGAGGTAGGCTGTCCTCACCCAGCAAATGTGAACTGCTGCCACTTAGCTTAACCCACAGCAGAAGGAGTTTAGGATAAGTCACGTTCTTTCACATCAGCCACGGGCTGCGAGCACACACACCCTGACAATTACTACATCTCAGCTGATGCTCAAACCTAAACAGGATTTAAGCATAACGCAAGTTGTCCATAGCTCTTGTAGCAACCCAAAAACTCCAGATACCAGCTGTTTGGAGGAATGGTTACTCTCCATGTGCTTGTCACTCCACAGATGCCTGAGATCACTCAAGCTTGTGCAAACAATGCAGATCCATGGCACACACACATATTATGTTCAGGAATTTGCAGCAGACCTACTTATTCCAGACTGACCAGTGCATCAGGACCTGAATTAGGTGAATGTTGTTGCTATTCGCTTGTTCATCATTTTTGCTTAGACAGAAGAACTTGCTAGGTGAGCATCCATGCGGTTTAGGATTCTTCTGACTCAGCTCTGCGTGCTTGATAGACCTGAAGCCATGGTGGAGACAGAAGAGGCAGTAACATGTAGAGGTCTGATCCCCAACAATTAGAAAGAGTACAGTAAGTCCTGAAGCTCTAGGTTTAATATCCCTCCCAAAATGCTTTTTATCATCATTAAGTATAACTGGATAGTCTGGATATGTATATATACATAAGACCTGGCTAGTGGCCAGAGGAACAGAGGCAAGAAAACATGAAAAATAAGGAGGGAGAAACAGCAAACAGATCTTTTTTTTTTATCTCAACATTTTTGACAGAAGCATGAGAATGGTTTTCATTTCATCCCAATTAGTTCAGCCTACCCTAGCTGTGGAAAACTGGAAGGTACCCAAGTATTTACCACATGAACAATTCAATAACATTAAGAAATATTTTTATTAATAATTTTTGTGTCTGTGTGTGTGAAACGTCAGGGCACAAATAAGTGTTGAAAATCATTAATGTTTGCTTCTCTGCTGATATAACTAAATCCGTGCTCAACATGGCTAAACAACCTGACCTCATTTTTCTATCCCACCCCAGTTTTGATACAAATGAGGTCATCATCACTGCCAGAAACTCAGAAAAACAAATAAAAAAAATGTAGCAAATAGATTAAAAACCACTTCTCTTTCATAATTTGAGGCCACAAGAGTCTAAAATAAGCTCATAAATAAGCCCCTGAGGACCATTTTGATTTGTTCAAATAGCTCAATGGTTTTGCGGTGATTTGCAGCTCGGACTGGGTATCTTGTTTACCAGGAGATGGCTCTTTTCCTATTCATCAACAAGGCTAAAAATGGAAAGGAAACAATCCATACAGAAAAATAAGTGTGTTCTCAGCTAGCAGGTCCCCTACACACAAGATCATCTCGGTCCATCAACTGAACAGCACAGCTCAGAAGTGTTGGCGAGGTCACGTCACTGAAGGTACTTGGACAGCAGTGATGCTTTACAGAAGAAAGGGCCATCCCCATTGATGGCTCTCTTGTGCCAATTTTGAATAACAGCCTCCCAACCAATCCTGTAAATTAATATTATCACTCCTTAAGCAGCCATTAGAAATATTCTCTTCTCAAGACTGAATGCAGACGACAAGAAAAGGAGGTGGGACTCTTGACACTTTTAAACTTTACTTGCCTAATTTGAATGTCCATATTCAGAAGCCGATCCCCTTTATATTTGCTGGAAACAGGAGAAGGCTAATTCAAGATAAAGCTTAACTTAGGGTTCTGGTTTCCCATTTGCATAAATGTGCATCTTTTGGCTGACTATGTGCTCAACAGCTTCTCTACTTTCTTCTTTTTCTCTATATTTCAAGCACAGAATTCATTCTGCGAAAATACAGTTTATTGTTGTTGTTATTATAATTATTATTATTATTATCATCATCAACCTTTCTAAATCCTTGCACAGGATCCCTCCATTCCCCCCGGCAAGCGGGCTCACTAGCTTGCACGCAACTGAGTGGTGGCCTCTGGCTACAAGGCCTCGTGACCACTATATACTGTGTTCGTAAACAAAGTTCACCGGATGTTCAGCATCCAGCTTGCATAAAACTCTGTCAAGTCTGTGAGTACTAAATGTTGAACTAATAGTGAACTTTCATAAAGCAGGTCATATAATAAACTTCCATGAATTACTGTCTTAAGTGATTATAAATTGCTCTGTGGCAAGTTCCAAGCAATGTTTTTACTGTTTTTACTGCAAAGTCTTTCACGAAACCTTCAGTAAAATCCTTAGAAAGAAGAACCGAATAAGACACACTCTACCTCCAAACCTTGCTGCCTTGCCACATGGTTTCTAGCCCACCTTCAGTCACACAATGCAACAAGTGGACCCACTCTTTGCAATATTGATCATGGGAGTTTATGTTAATCCTGTACACAAATAGGAACAAATCTCTGCTTGCTTTAGAGAGTCAAGATCTTTCTCTGAAGAAAGTGGAAAAAAAGAGACAGTTTTTTTTAAAAAAGTAAAGGCCTTGACTTCACACAGCAGTTGTTCACATCCAGCAGGATCCAGGAGTTCACAGCTTCTCTGAAAAGCAAGTCCAACAGTGCCAGGGACTTTTACCAGCATCCAACTGTATTATCAATTCAGCTGTGATGTTCATTGTCCCTGAGCTCTTCCACTCTCCCCAAACTCAAAGGAAAGAGCAGATATGAGAATTAAGTGAATACAGATAGAAGACACTTTCTTCTTTTTATTTTCTCTCCTCACCTTTCCATACTTTTCTGTCCTAACCAGCTCTNTATTGATCATGGGAGTTCATGTTAATCCTGTACACAAATAGGAACAAATCTCTGCCTGCTTTAGAGAGTCAAGATCTTTCTCTGAAGAAAGTGGAAAAAAATAGTTAGTTTTTTTTAAAAAAGTAAAGGCCTTGACTTCACACAGCAGTTGTTCACATCCAGCAGGATCCAGGAGTTCACAGCTTCTCTGAAAAGCAAGCCCAACAGTGCCAGGGACTTTTACCAGCATCCAACTGTATTATCAATTCAGCTGTGATGTTCATTGTCCCTGAGCTCTTCCACTCTCCCCAAACTCAAAGGAAAGAGCAGATATGAGAATTAAGTGAATACAGATAGAAGACACTTTCTTCTCTTTTTCTTTTCTCTCCTCACCTTTCCCTACTTTTCTGTCCTAACCAGCTCTCTCTGCCTGTGAGCTTCATGGTTGTGCACCACAGCTAGTATGGCATCCCACATCCATCTTACTGGGATGTCTTCTCCTCCAGAACAGTAAACAAAAAACTTGGGCTTCCAGTTCATTCCAATAATAAAACTAGTATTTTACTACTACAACAGAAGAACCTGACAATGAGGCCTCGACACTGTAGTTCAGCTGCCTGGGAAGTGATGTAGCTTCTAATTAGAATCCCCACATTACTTCAGTCTTTTGTCCCAAACTATTCCATGTAAAATCCTCTCAAAGCAAAGCATGTAAGAGAAAGTATTGTGATGTGTAACTTTCAGACACTGGTGTCACTTCTTGAACCTGTCGTTAAATGTCCAGCCCCACAAGATGCTTGAGTGTCCTGGATTTCACCAATATCAACAGAATTTGAAGGAATTTGGTGCTTTCTTGCAAGGACTAAGCCACCAGCAAGACCAGGCTTTAATATCTGGAATAGATGTCTCACCCCAACTATGTGTCATATCTACAGCTCCTGATACTAAAAATTTTGCTGGACAAAAAAAAAAGAGACAATCTAAGCACAGCCAAACCTCTGTTTATCATTTTCCCCTTGCAAATTGCAGCCATACTTTGATTACATCTACTGCAGCCTCCCTAGCTTTTATTTTTTTTCCCTTTGCTTGGTGACACTCAGTATCATCTGTTATAGGGAACATTGTTCACTCTGTTTCTCTTCATGAAACATCCTTCAGTCCCAAGTATGAGGCTAAGAAATTTCGCAAAAGCACAATCGTAATCTGTCGAGGAGGAAAGGAGATAGCTAGGAGCCAGGCAGGAGAGAGGACAGAATGTGTTCAGTCAGCAGGTCCCATGGCAGCCGAGAGCAGGGTCCCTTTGAGGAATTTCATCCTGTTTCATATCTTTTCCAGGCAATTAATTTTCTAGGAGTTGAAGAGGGCTGCCAGGTAAAAGGTCATGAACACCAAAGTCCTTTTTTATCCTCTGCAACAGAGCAAGATTCAACCCCAACACTGCGCCCACAGGCCCAAACCTTCTCCCAGAGGAACCATCTCCACAGTACCAAGGTTGCATGACTCCCCTCCCCACAGTCTCAGGGCATGGTGCCAGATCTTCTTGTGTGGAAGGCACTGGTCCACGAGGGACCAGACAAACATTAGCAAACTCCTTCCATGTGGACCTCTCAGCAGAAATCACAAGCAAGAACTAACTCTTCATTTATCCTCATTACACATGGGACAAATGGCATTTTCCAGGCTGTCAGACAAATTAATTCTTAGAAAGAGTTTCATACACAAAGGATTTAGACCGTAGAGTACGTACGGACATATAAATCTTTTCTTACACATTTCTGGGATGATCGTCAGGAAAACTGCAGTGTTGTTGAGTTGATCTGGAGAAATGTAAGGGTAGCTCATGCAGTCATCACAGATTAATCTGCAAGTGTTAAATTGCTGGTTAGGAAAGTATTGTAGGAAAATACTGCGAAAGAGATAAGATTCTTATTTCAGTATTTCTGCAGTAAAGGGGTGGACATAGGCAATGGATAGGAACGTGACCTCTCCATGAGAAGGACTCTATCCAGCACTTAGCTCAGGTCTTGGAAAGCAGCAGAGGAGGAGGAATGCACTCAACAAAGACTGCAGCAATGAGCAGCAGCCGTGCTAGGTGGCTACATATCGCTTAGGAGATCTCACCGCCACAACAGGACTCACTGGTGGTGAGAAACAAAGAGCTGGGTTGTGAGTGTGGTGAGCAATGACATCTTTGCTAACAGAGTTGAAGATAACATATCAAATATATCTTTCTCCAGGTCTTACTCATGTGCACAGGCCTGTTCCAAAACTCACTGAAATCACTGGGACTTTCTCCACTGACACCAACAGCCTCCAGATCCGGCCCATAAAGAGCTGTAGCAAGACTGCAACCATATGGAATTATTTCTGACTCACAGTAGTAAGAGATAAAATGAAAATATGTTGGCTTATTTTAGTTGGTAAACACACAGTCTTGGCAGGCTCAGCAAGAGACCAGATGCTAAGTGGCCTGGAAACTATCGTCTCATCCTTAGAGGAGGATACTTCAGATCAAGGTGAAGACCATGCAGAGGACAGTGTGGGCATGTCAGCATTGCTACTGGCTGTTCTCTACCTGTGCTGTCAACAAACAGAGCTTTCCAAGTCTGGCAGTCTGGAAGCTAAAAATTCCCTGTACCCAAACAAACCCATGGGAAAGGACATACTGAGCTAGATAAATTACAGTTATGAAGTATTTAATTAAATCTTGTCTGGTTGTATTTTGTATCCTCCCCCAAAAAAAAAAAAAAAAAAAAAGTTCAACTTCAAAACTAATCTGGAACTGACTGCCTATGTTATAATTTACTAGAAACTCTGTTGTCATCACTTCAGTTCATAGAAAGGAAACATAAGAACAGCAACAGCTTTCATCAGTTCCTATTTAGAAACAAACTGCTGCATTTTAAATAAAAAAAAAAAATACAGAGATGGAGCCAAGTCCAAGTTTGCGGCAACTGTGGGGAGGTTAGCCAGGCCAGCCAGGGTGGAGAAAGGTGGGTCAGGTTAGCAGAGGGCAGACAGGTTTCCCAGTGTCCTCCCACCGGGTATCCTGGCAGCCTTGGGGATACCCCTCCTGAGCCTGCCTGTGTTAACTGTGTTAACTCCTCTGGCTCTAGCTGAAACAGGACATCTCCTGACTCCCTGCCAGCAGCTGCATGTCTGCGCGATGGTGCACAAAACAGACTGCAGACAAAAAAAAGATGTGGGGTGGATGGAGGACCACACCATGGCAAAGGCTCTCCCAGCTGTGATTTAGCTGGAGGGGACTGCCACCACTGCCTCTGCTGCAAATGCCCTTTAGGGATGCTCCACATCCAGGCTCCTGACTGTAAGGTAACTCCTCTGTTCTCCATCTGTCCTGTCTAGGAAACTTTCATTTGAGATTTTCCTCTTAGCAGCCGTTTGTTTGGGACCTACTAGAACAGCATCCAAGGCTTGTGAGTGGAAACATAATATATTTAAATAATAAGAAAAATGTCAAGGGTCAAACAGCAATACATCTGTTTTGCAAAATACTTTATAAAATCTGCAGTGCCCAGTGCATTTTCCCAAGCATCAGTCTGACAGCTCAGGTGAAATAGAGATAGGGCAGAGGGACCAGTGGCTGTAATTGCTGTGAAAAGGCAGCTCCATCTGAGATAACTTTCACAGAGTGGCTCTCTGAAGGTTAATGTTTTCTGTGTCTCGTTTCAGCCAACTGGTGAACTGTTAAAGGAAAATGTCAACACACACAATTCCCCCACCAACGCACCACCCAGCTTGGGCTATGTCAGAAACCCCTGCTCACGTCTTCCTGTTGAAGTGCTGCTTCGTTTTGAGTCACTTACGGATGGACTGAGTTTATTCAGACTTCTCTTGTTTTCAAAACGTTGTCATGCAAGAATTGCATAGTCCCTGTTTCACGTGCGTGTGGTCAATAGATTGGTCAATAGATTGTTTATTCAAACTGAATGGTACATGTGCAATAGGATTTTCTTGGGTCTTTGTTTGTCCTTTGCATGTAAAAATAGCAGTATACGTCAAGTTGGTTTTATTGTTCTATTTTTCTCTGTAAATAGCAATGACATCAAGAAGATCAAAACAAAGGTCATTTTTGACAGATTTCATCTGCACAGGCAGCATGTATTTCCTGTGACTAGATACCTAATCCTGAATATATATAGTAACCACCTTTCCAAAAGGCTAGCATGTAACAAGTCTTAGTTTGTAAAACAGATACAGAACATCTCCTTTCCTGTGAAAGACTGCATGTGAGAGGAAATATGAGTTTAGCTAGATCCTGAGATTTCAAGATGCTTTTACAGTATGGAAGGTGTCTCCCAACGTTCTGATTTTTTGTGAAAACAGTATTTTTGGGGCCATATGCAAAAACTTTCAGCAAAGACTATTTTCTATTAAAAAACACTTTATCTAATTGAAAAAATTTTGTCCGCTGTGTTTGAAAGCTCAAAACAATATCAAGGTCTCTTTAAGACACCGTACAAGCATGATAGCAGAAAGGTCATCATCTAAGAAGGTGGTAATCTAAAGGAAGTAAAAAGATAAGAAAGAAGCACCAGGACCACCTCTGATAAAGAACAAAGATACAATTGGACTAATTGATTTAAATAGGGTCACCCTGGAGAGAGAAGCGCTAAACCTCAGTCTCCTGACTCCAAGGCCAATGCCTTAACCACAAGACAGTCCTTCCACACTAAAAGAAGGATTATTTTTTGTACTGTTGGAAGCTGTTCTTTTTATCCTATTGGTGTTTAAGAACTGAATGTTTTGTTAACCATTATATTTGGATGAGTTTGCCATCTGAAATCTTATAGCACTTACAGTAGTTTTTGGAGATTTCCCTTGTTGGACCACTCATAGAAGTAGATATATCTTATTCTCTTCTTGGCTTCTTTCTATGTTTGTTTTGGCTACCAAGATGTTATACTTACAAGAAGAACAAAGGAAGCTTTTCCTTAAAATTAGCATACTTACTGATGAGAGAGCTGAAAACATATCATGCTCTTGCAAAGACTAAGTAACAGTGAGAATTCCTCTTCTTAATTATTTTTCCTAAGCCCAGAGGAAGCAAAATATTTGTGAGAAAGAAAAAAATCTGTTTACCATACCCAAAATTTGGCAAATTTGAAACAGGAGAGAGCTGAACATGCTTGTGTAAAGTGCCAGCCTCATGGGCAGTACCAAAACTTATTCAACACTTGAAAAAAATATTTTCTTTAGTTGGAGGCCAAGCACAACAGCAATGAGTTTCCCCACACACACACTCACTTTGCTTTCATCTGACAAACACAAGTCAATGAATTTACATTTTAACTATTTTTTTAGGGGATTCAGTACTTCTTTTTACTTTGATTATGGCAAAACACATGAAAATATCCAGGGGAGGAAGGTCTACACAACTCTAAAGTCCTACTTGAAGGAAAATTAACTTGTAGCCTGCATAGGCTTCACGCTGGATATTTGGCTTATTTATTTTCTTCCTTTTATGTCCATGGAGAACATTGTGACATGTTGGAAGCTGGACTGGGACCTTATTTAGAAGATCTATTTAATCTGTTTTCCGTTAGGTACATACTTTGTCAATCCAGATGTCCCACCAGACATCCTGGGGTGCCTGACACCATCAGTTGTCTCCAAGTCACCAATGAGCACCGTCTGCAGTAGTTGGCTCATGAACATTTTGCCTTTGTAACCCAGAAGGCCGAAGGCAACAGCTGAATGGGATCTGTCCCACAAAATTGCCAGCTGCCTTTTCAACTATTTTATTAAATACATTGGTCCAAAGCTGCATTGTGTTGGGAACAGTTTAGATCTATTCTGGGGACGTTGGGATGACTCAGCCTCTTGAGATGAGGTTTCAATGAAAGAGTCTGAGGCATGAACACACAGAGTGATTTTCACCATGAGATGTCCCCTCACCCACAGATCTACTGATGTCCCACAGTGCCACCAGTACCTTATACCTGCCTGCAGGAGCTGGGCCATAGTAAAGCTTCCTCCTTTCCTTCTCCTGACAGCTTAGCTTTTAGCACAGGATGAAACAGTCACTGATGAGTTCTACACAGCCTGCCAGGAATGCTCTTGGCTCATCTCCCTTCTGTAGTCAAATGGTTTCAGAGGCATCAAAGATGGATAACAGCAGGCAAAAGTTTAAGCTCCTTCTGAAATGCCTTTCGAAATCTCCTCTGAAATTCCTCAACGTTTGCCCACCTCCCTGTAGAACTCGTGGCCTCGAGGTGCGCTGTCTCTAAAGACAGCAAATCTGTTCTTGAAGTGAACTTCCAGGCAGCCCTCAAATTACACTGAAGACAAAAACATCCAGTGCTTGTGGTCTAGTGTTTACCAAGGGTTTGTCCTTGAGTCCTTTGCTTATTCCCACAGTAGCTCGGTTTTCCATGCAGTTACGTATCCAAGTATTATCAGCTCCAGCGCTGCTTTGCTCCCTGCGACAGGCAAGATGAGATGGGTTCAGCCTAGGATGGAAACACGAACAAAACAGCCCTGGTTTCAACCAGTGGAAATGCTGCCATCCTCCTTGCATGCAAAGTGGGCCTTGAGAACCCCTTCCTCTTCTCAGGGTTGGGTTTAGCACTGCAATGGACTGAGAAGCCCAGCACTGGGGTGTCAGGTTAGACAGGATCAATCTCTCCATGAGGCATGAGCCATCCCTTCCTGTTTTTGATCTATAAGAGGCCAGTCATAACTTTTTGCATATCTTAACTATGAAAGTTATCAGTTTACTATTCCCCCCAGAAACAGACTCCTTTACCAGTACTTTTAATTAACTTCAGGATCTTTAAATCAAGTCCATATGAATGGTATGTAGAGTCTGATCCTCAAATGCCCATGTGTATTAATTAAGTTCTTATTTTAATAAAAAGAATCCTCATCTAAGCTATGGGAAATTACAGTATGTACACGAACGTGATCCTTGTATCCATGCTGCTTTTTCAAGTACATTTACCTTGCACACACACTCATCCAAAATTAAGTTAATGGCCCCAGTTTGCCCCTCAGGACTCTGCAGATGGCAGAAACTGGTCATAAACAATTTTTTTGAGAAAGTACTAGGGGAGCATAAAGAACAGATCTCTTGAAAAGGAGGAAGGGCAAAAATATAATTAGGGTAAATTGTGCTGTTCTGTGCTGCAGAAGGAGAGTAAGAGAACAAAAATGGAAACAGCTCTGGTACAGGTTCCTTGCAGGCTACTTTCTGCAGCCAGTGGATTTTCTGCCATTTGCTTCCAGGGCAACTTGGCCCCACACAGGATTATTCCACTAAAAGAGAGGTGCAAAAAGGAAAATAAATATTGCAATCCAGAAGAAATTCCTACAGCAACGAGTATGGATCTTGAAATACCAGTGGGATGACAACTGCACTTATCAGCACATCATTTGGCTTTAGATTCTGACAGCTTTTCAAAAAGAGAAGGGGGGGATTTTCCCCTTCATCATAAGAAGTATTAAGTTAAAATAGTTTTATAAAAAATGAGCACACAGAGAAAATTTATTTTAAATTCCTGAGTGCTTTTTTTTTTTCTTTTGGCTACAATTGTGAGTCTTCGAGATCCCCAAAGCACTACATAAATCTGTTGCTAAATAGATCAAAAGAACTGTCTGCTTTGATGTATGTAGCAATGTCTAGAGAAACAAATAGAAGGGAATTGGGTTTGGCTTCTTGAGTATGGCACCCTCATAAAGTCCAGCCTATTTAGTCTTTGTTTCATTCTGGAAGCAGGTACATCACTAGCAGCAAAAAGGCAGGTCCAGCTTTGAGGGAGGTCAATAGTTTGCAAAATTGCAAACTACACTTTTTCTTTAAGTATGTTTTATTCTTCAATTTATGAATCAAAGTCCTGGTATTTGCAATGTGGTGGTTAACCTCTGTCACCCAGCTTTATGATTGTGAATTCTGTGCTGGACCATGAATCCATCATGTTTTATTGAGAAGGAGACAGTCTTGCATTTTAAAATGTGCAACAACGATCTTTGACTTTGTCCTTTTGATTTGGGTCAGCTAGCAAAACTGGAGGAATGTTTATGATTAAGGGAACTTATAAATCAATGAGAAAGGAGACAAATTCATTAGTTATTGGTTATGGCAACTGTGAAGTTCTGAAGTTTCTTTTTAAAGTATTCATATAAAATCTAAACAAAAAACTCTCCAGAACAGATTCACCATGCAGGTTCTTTGAGAGAAAATCCATTATCTAACACAGCCCCATTAACTTCACCAGGCATTTATCTTTTGGAGAAAGCCAAATCTTGGCTTGTTTTTTTCTGCACTTATCTCAAGCATCTTTCTTGTATTTGAGCTCTTCTACAGAAAGTAAACAGAAATAATAAACTACACAGTGATCATATAAATCCTCCCTCCCTGTGGAAAAGTCCTCAGCAACTCCTGTGGTATGGAGCCTTTAAATTTTCCAACAAGTTTTGCTTGGCTAAAAAAACTCCTTCAGAAAGTCATCCAGTTTTAATTGAAGATGTTGAGAAATGAAGGAATCTATCAATCTTTCCATGGTTCACTGTAACGGTTAATCAACCTCACAGTTAAGATGTGCCTTATTTCCAGTTTGGAATTGCCTTGTTCTAGCTTCCTGCCTTGGATAGGCAGCACATTCTTTCTGAAGAAAAACAACGAATTACACATTACAGCGAAGTCTTCTTTCAACTTTTCTGATAAACTGAAATAAGGAATTGGAGTTCACCAAGGGGCTCACTGCACAGCACTTCCTGCAATCATCAAATCATTTGGGTTTGGTTTGAGTTTGTTGGTTTGTTTTTTTTCCTGCACCTGCTCCAATGTTTCAATAAGGTTTTAAAAGGGCAAACACCAGAGCGGGATGAGTTGCTCTCCCAGGCTGGGATGGAAAAGTAGCACTCCCCAGTGCCATGTGGAGGCTGGGTTATTTTCCTGCATCACTGTCTCCTTCCACTTCCCATGCCATGTCTGAAGGTGGGGCCCATCCTCTGCAAATATTGATACTGGGTTTCTGCTCTCCATGGCATGGATTTTCCTTCATCTGTGTTGTGAATGATCCCAACTCTCCACCTTTCCTTGGTATTTGTGAAAAGTAGTCTCAACAAATGTCAGATAAATGATCTTAACATAACCTGTTTCCCTCTTTTTTTTTAAGCATCATCATAGCTGTTTCTCTGGCATAACACTTTGAAAACCTTAGAGATAACCTTAGAGATGGGGACAGTCTCTACTATTGTACTGTGGTGTTTTCTGCAAACGTAATTTGCTATTTTTGCAGCACTCAGGAGCCTCAGCCAAGTTCCAGACCTCCATCTTCTGTCTTTGGGTTGGTGCAGTTTTTTGAGATGGAAATGGGGGCTGAGGAGGTTGAGTCCATAGTGTAAGCCCTTCCATGACTCAAGAGTACTCCAAATGTGAGAAAAGAAAAACATAACTTGGTTGGTTGCTTCCAAAGATGTTCCTCAGCAGCAGATGATAGCTCATACGCAGCCACTGAGACTGCCAAGACAGGATGAATCCCCCATCTCATCAACTTTAGGTGCCTTTGGGGCAGATGTCAACATCTGAGCTATCCCCTTTATAAAATCTCTGTATAGACAGTGGTCAAAGAGGCATTTTTAGGGTGTAGTTCATCCAGCCTCTACTGAATATTTCTTTCAGGATAATATGAATCACACCTTCTGACTCTTTATCTCTGTTGACTATGAAGAATATTTTTGAACTCTAACTCAGACATAAACCCCTTTACAGTCAGGTAAGATTACCTCCACGAACTTCAATGGCCCCGGAGGAGCAAATAATCTGGAATAATTTTCTATTTGCACTCAAAAATATACTATTTAGTAAGCAAAGTACTTTGTTTAAACACATTAGTAGGCAGAGGTGTCACTCTGATTTCTTTGTCAGTGGTACTAGCAGTGGGAGAAAAGGGAAAGACACCTTCAAACCTGTGCTGTATCCAAACACAGAAGTTCCCCTTCATATCTTGGGCATGTTTTAGCAGAGTATCATGTTTTAGGGCTTACATGGTCTTGGGTATTGGAACATATGTTACAGCTTTGTAAAGGGTAATCTGATACAGTGTCAGCCCCGTGTTATCATTCGCCTCACTGGCACGTTAAGCCTCATTTGTGTAGAGCTGTTGAGGAGAGAGACAAAATCAATATATCTGTACAGTGATGAACACACCAAGCCAGAAACCATGAGCCACCAACATCTGCTTTACGGGGAACTAATACAGCAAAATGTGTGTGCGAGCATGGATATTTGAAATACTCAAAGAAAATTGGACATTATGCCTAATAAAAACCACAATCAGGAGGAGAAAAAGTAATATTGTTATGGTTTTTATGTTACTCAGTTGAGCACAGAAATCAGGAGAACTGCATCCAGCCCTTGCTGTCTGGAGTGAAAGCTTCTGGCTCTGGGTTCACTGTAGAGTCACTCCTGCTGCCTGGGTACAGCAAGGCTGAGAGCATGGGGTGGTCAACTGCCCAGGGGAGACACAAATGGATTTTCCATCCAGCTGCTCCCTGGCAAGGGCATTTGACACACTCTGGGTTGGGAATTAGGCTGTACCCACTCCAGGAATGAAAGTCTGGATGATAAATAAACTCCTGCTTCTGCTGTGGAACCACAGGAAAGGATCCTCTCCCTGGTCAAGAAAGGAAATGGGGAGGATGGGACACACTAGCGATCCCTCAGTATGCAAGGTTTGGCACGCTTGCTACAGACGACTGTATAAAAAATCGAGAGGGCTGACAGCAGAGCAGCCCAGATGGATAAGTCTTCTTTCAGGAAGGGATGAAACCAGTAGCAACTGCTCTGTATGGAAAGACAGAGCCCAGTAACATAACTCCCCACGATGGTATGTGCCTAGGAAGCATCCTGCACTGTACCTTAGCTTGGTGCAGTGAAGCTAATTCCCCTGTATGGCATTCACTCACCCTAATATTAGGCATGTACTGCATAGGAGTCCCCATGTATGTCTAAGTTCCCATGATATCTGACGGAGACATAAGGTGTGATTAATCTGCCTAAACAGTCTGGAGCTGTGCAAGATGTCCTAGGGCATTCAAGATATCTGAATAAATCTGGCAGATACAACACTGTCCTGGTTTCAGCTGAGACAGAGTTAACTTTCTTCACTGTAGCTAGTGTGAGGCTGTGTTTTGGATTTGTGCTGAGGTGAAGCTGATCACATACTGAGGTTTAGAGTTGCTGCCAGGACAGTCAAGGACTTTTCAGCCTCTCCACCGTGCCAGTGCCTGCTTGTGCAGGTGAAGCTGAGAGGGACCACAGCCCCAGCTACTGGCCTAGGATTCGATCTTAGGTTTGACTGAGATCCAAACTGGCCAATGGTATATTCTGTATCATGTACATTATGGCCAGTATATAGGTGAGATTCTGTCCAGAAGTGCTCTATTGCTGCAGGTCAGCCCTCTCTAGATCATCTTGCTCTCTTGGTCAGCTCTCGGTCTTAACTGCTCAGGCTCTTCTCTCCTTTCCACGACTGCAGTTTCGGGACTCTTCCTGCTCTGGGATCATTAGCTGTGAACAGGTTGAGCCTTGGTCATCAGGTGGTGAGCAGTAGCACTGTGTATGTCTCGTTTGTATATTTGTATATATTACTATTATCATAATTATTTTTATTATTTTCAGTTTTATTGTAGTTTAGTTATTAAATTTTTATTATCTCAATCCACAAGTCTCTTTTCCCTTTACTCCTTTAATTCTCTCCCCCATCCCCAGGAGGGGTGGCGGTGAGTGAACCATTTTGGTGGTGTTGTTTTTGCTAGCCAGGGATAAAAACTACAACAGGCACAGAGGTATGTCCAACTAATTGTGCCTCTGTCCCATACATGCGAATGTATGTACCCATAAAATCCCTGACCAAACTCAACTCACCCTTCCAAAACTTGGATGGTGGGATGTCACTCACAGAATGTGGAAAACAAGGTTCAGCTTTTGCCCTTGCCTCAGAGAGATTAAATCCAAATTCCCTCCTCCTCTGAACAGTGCCCTAATTGCTAGTTACAGGCCAACTTGAATGGGAAGCAGTGTCCTTTTATCCAGTAGGAGTTCTGCCATTAAGTACAAAAATGAAATATTTCTGTGAACATGTGGGAATGCGTAAACATGACATTATAACCTAAGGGCTCTATGTGGGAGAGCAAGATCGTGATGCTGACCTTGCTTAAAAGACTGTTTCTGTGTTTTGTTGAATGCAATGTAAAATACTCGAACACAACATCAAGCAAGTCTTGGAGCACTTCAACCCACCAGCCATCATCGGCCTCATCCATGTTCTCTCTCGTTTCATAAATCTTTTTCTTCTTCCAGTAACTCACCAAGTGAGAAACCCTCAGCTCTTCTCTCTCCAGAAAAACCTACAGTCTTGGGGCTGTGGAGAAGACTTGAACACCATGACGAGGTTTCTAAGGCTTGGGCACTGACAAAGTGCAGGTCACCCTGACAGTCATGTTCTGAAATAAAAGACAAGTCTCTCCTTAATTCTTGAAAGAAAGGACATAAGAGTCCCTCTGGGGAAGGGTTCAAGGCTATGAATCCCAGGACAGACAGAAACTTCCTGGGATGTTGGACTCAGGTGCATGAACCCCGTAAAAGAGTGATGTTTAAGGTACATTCCCGCCAGTATTATTTTATGTAGGTAGATTGCTGCCTGGGGGGCATGAGTTATAGGCAACGGCTGTGATTCCTTCCCTCTGGAGAAATACGTAAGGTTTAGTATGGCGCCTATGTCCCTCTGCAGACAGATTTGTACTTCGAGAGAAAAAGCAGTTGCCCAGCCTGTAGGTCCTTGTGTATTAAACAGGCTGGTAACAGAGGCCATAACTACTTCACAAATTAACTTTGCCCCCCTTCCTTGCAAAGGCCAGTGAACCTTTCAGTACACACACCTCTGAGACACTGTACAAAATATTTTTTTAGCAGAAAAGAACCCACTTGTCATGCTTCGCCATTGAAAACTCGCTCACCCTTTCTGCCCCTAACCTGTCCCCAAAAGATATGCTTTTGGAGCTCAGAGAACTAAACTGTGTAATTTGTCTCTCTACCAATAGTTGCATCAAAAATAATTTTGTTCAGAAAAACACCCCAACCTTAACATGTGTGACTGAGCAGAGCTGCACAATCTGTGTCGCCTTAAAAAAAAAGTAACACCAACTTTCGCAGACAATTTATTTTGCTGTAAACTTTTAGACACACGAGCTATCTCAAACCAAATCAGTCTAACAAAGGCTGTATCAGCCCTGATGCTTTGCTGATAAACCCCTGTACAACAGCAAGCTAAAGCCTTGGTCCAGAGGTAGAGCACATACAGGTTTAAGTCTGAAACTCCTGGAAACGGAAGGCTGCTCCTAAGACTGGCTGAACAAGTGCCTAAATGGTTTTATCTGGTGACAAAATGATTCATATGAAATGTCAGATAAAATCAGAGTCAGGAAAATTCAGTATTTTGTTACATAGCTTTTGCATGCTGCTTTTTGCAAGGATGCGTTGTGAGGCCTTTCCACCCCCTAATGATGGAACAAATCAGTGGCAGTTCACTATGTCAAACTTGGTAACAGTGTCCCTCTTCCCTACCTCCTCCACCACTGTGCACTAGCTTCTGTGGGCATACCTGTATAAATAAACTCTTGCAGCAGCAATAGCACAATGAGTTTGATAGGCAGTAGGAAAAATGATAATTATTTTGTATTTTCTTAACAAAACACAATAAGAATACTAATCTCCATGATGATATTTCCCTTAGAGCTAAATAACAGCTGTGTCTTGCCTCTTAGTTTCTTTGCTCTTCCACCTAGGTCATACCACCAAGAAATGCTATGTTTAATTGTCATTAATCCATCACTCAAAAACAGGCAGCATCTCTGCACTGGAAAAACGAAAATACTAGTCGTGAATTGGTTTTGGCACCTTTAAACTCTATTTGTTTGGAGTAAGTTTGTCATTTCACTCTTCTGGACAAAAAGGACAAGTTCAGTGCTGCAGAGAAAGATTCTGGGACAGCTTTCAGCATGAAGGTGGCTTTCCACTGAACACAAAAAACCAACAGCATTTTGCACAGATATAATGAGTAGAAGAGTCAAAAATAATACCCACAAAACCAGTCAGTTCTTCAACATTTTTAAAATTTGAAACAAATGTGTGAATTATTTGGGAGGAACTAAAAGCAAAGAAATGGACCAAAATTTCTTCTGCTCACTTGACATAATGAATAAAAAAGTAGTGATGTGTCACCCAAGAAAATTTCTTTTTCAGCAAGAAGAAATCCAGGAGGTAGCTTTTTAGCCTATTTTCTCTCATATACTTCCAAAGTCTGCAGGGTGTAATTCTGAAAACCAGGGCAAAATGACAGCCTTTGGGGAACCAACAACACCCACATCCAGTTAGTGTTATTGTACGATCTATTTCATGGTTTGGAATTAATTGCAATTGGGGTACGGAAAAAAAAGCTGAAGCCTAAAGTAGTTTTTCAAATTCATAAGGAAGTGTTTTTCTTTGAATAATAATGTTATTATAAAGTTATGATCTTTTTTCTTTTTTAAATAAACCCTTTATTTTCTTTCAAATTTCTGTTACTTGTGGCCAGGGGCTGTCTGGTGCTCTCATCTTGTGGGAAATTGCTGGCTGGAAGCAGTATCGTTTCTGTAATTACCACTTTCGCTGAAATAGTTCTGGGCACTCTAGAAATACCTTCAAGTATTTGGTCATAGGCATTAAAAGTTGGAGGGACAACTAATAGCTGATGGTTGTTCCTAAATGCTAGAAAAGCGTAAGCTCATTTGAAAACTTCTTTTTAAACATTTCAGTATGTCTCACATTTCCAAAACCAAACCAATCTGCTCTCTTGCCTGTGCATAACACAGAATGGTACTGACTTTTACTGCTTTGTAAATAGTGATGGTGAACCTCAAAAAAAGTCAAGTCAAGACTCTTACTCTCTATTTTCCACCATAAAACCCTGCCTGTGGAGATTCTTCAAGCATTTTATACATTAATTAAGCCTTTCAACATGCCTCTGGGTCAACAAGGCCACCACTCCTCACAGCTGTCTGAAAGTGAGGAATCCAGCCCAACATCAGCGTTTCTTTCATAGTCCCAGGGAGGGATGGGTACCTCCAGAGAGAGATTCAGGAACCCTAAGATGAGGATCCAAGGCAGGTGGGTGTTTCCCCTATCAAGGTCCTTTGGTAGCACAGCGACCTGTGTCCCACCCAACACCCAGCAGCAAGCGCTGGGTGAAGCCATCCCTCCTTGAGGTCCAAAATGAGAACTGGATTCATCACTCATCTGAGGGAAAACAAAGAGTTCAGGAGGATAAAAGCTCAGGTCTGTGCTGGCAATGGAGTCTCAGAAAGACAAACAAAAGCCAAACTTTGCATGCACGAGCAACAGTTCCCAAAGGGAGACCATTTTGAATTGCCCACCATGTGATTGGGGTGTTATCTATGGCAAGAGTTACATTCACAAAGTTTCAGTCTTAGAAACTCCTTCTTTTGCCACATTATTACAAAACGTGGCCAGAATTCAAGACCAGGAATCCTACTGTTGGCTTCAATAGAAGCAACATTTAACTCCATTTTTCTTTTCACACTAAGTTGCATCCCAAACTGATTTCTAGCAAATATGCATTTCAAATAATTTTTTTTGTGTTCCCCTGCATCTCATGCACTCACCCCAACTCTGTCCCATATTTCCTGGGATATGCACAAGGAAATGAGGCAGGACATCCTCTCTCAGTACTGGAGCTACCCACATGCAGATTGGCCAGTGGTAGACATCAGCCTCTGCGTTAGCTGGATGCTGTCAAATAAAGCTGCAAAGACTGACTCTTCTGTGCTTTCCCACAGTAGAAGACACAAAATTGGGTTTCTCTTTCCTTCCCACACACTGATTTTCATGAAGTCTACAGAAATATTATTATCTTCGAGACTCCCAGCTCTCTGCCAAAATTGGTGGAAATAAGCTTAACTGTTACTGGAAAGGCTAAACCGACAAGCAGGTCTCAGAAGACACAATTCACACTTCCCTACAAAACCACACTAAAAGGATGCATTTGTCATTTACTGAACACCAGGAAAGAGCTGAGCCCTGCAAAACAGAGAGAAGAAACCACAGCAACCACCGGAGAGTTTCACACTTTCTGCTGGACCGATCAGAGCAGCCGCTTTCCAGAGATGATTCAGGGGTTAGGGTCCTGACCAGCACAGAGTACAGTGGCAGAGACAGGAGGGTCATATGGTAACAATGAAAAAAATTAAAGATTCAACATCCTTCAGCTCAGTCCTTTGGCCAATAGGAAGTTTTCCAATAGGAAAACCTGACTTTTTTCCCATAAATAGAAACAAATGGGAGAATTTAAGTGGTTAATAGTAATAATAACATTAAAACTTTGCTGAAGTGGTGACCCTGTAACCTCAAATTGTGGACACTGATGGGAGGAGCAGAGGTACACTTCTGTTTTGTCCTAAGCAAATTTGACCATCATTGGTAATGGATGCAGAAGAGCTGACAGGTATCCTGGACATTTGGTCCTATTTTCTCAGACATGATGCTTGAGATTAAACCCTGTTTTAAACAGGAGATTTTTCTTCTTTAGGTAAAGCAAATTGCTGTTCACCTGGGTATTCCCTTAAGTAGTAGTCAGTGTAGAGATATTTTCTGTCTCAGTTTATTAGAGTCAAGCCACAAATAGGCTGAAGGTAAGAGACCTTTTCCAGCCATCTCCTAGTTGTACAGAGTACATAAAATGTGTGTCCACAATTCACTGGGTCTGGCTGAGATGGAGTTAGCAGCAATATATTTCCTAATTCCAGGCTTACTGGGGTCAAAAAGAAGACATAAATATTTGAAAGTTTTAAGCTGTAATTGTGCATCCTTTTTGTCCTTGTCTCAAGCAAAGGCCACCCACCCATGAGGTTTACAACCTCTTGTTTTCCTTGGTGTTAGGAAACACTGGGACATTCCCATGCTCAGCATTTTGGGTATCTCAGTTGTTCGAGGTGTAGATCAGTGTTGTTCCTTGCTGCTATTGGTCCTTTAAGAGCCCTTGTCCTTGGAAGTCAAGTTCATGAAGTTTAATTCAAGTTCTTCAGAGTCTAAAGTGGTAATACACCAATTAACCAAGCAGCACTAATTGTGAGATGGTGCCAAGGCACTCAAGGGAAAACTGGGGAAGTACATGCCGTGAATCAAGACTGTGCTTTCATTCTTTGAGATGCTGTTAGCTAGAATCAGAAAAAAAAGAAAAAAATCAGTGAAGGACGTCCCAGAGGTTAATGAAAAAGGCTAATAGCATGTCTCTCCTCTTACTGGGAAAGGCTTAATTGCTCTTTAAAAATAATAACAATAACAATACACATTTAACATCCTTCATGAAATTGTACAGATTCCATAGGGGCCTGGTTTGCTTCTCCTGTAACCTGTTTATCATTGCACCCTTAAACAAGATGCAATTAGGACTATATCTTGCTGGGACTGGATCACAAATTATTTTCTAACAGGAATATATTTTACTGAAAAAAAAACCCCAACATTTTCCAAAGAGAGACATCTATATATATAATTTGGAATTCCATTGTCCATCAGTGAAATTGAAAAAAACACTTTTAATCCATATACTTAAAAAAACATTTCTTTAGTTTGAGACTTGCCTATGAAGAAAAAGTAAATGTAACTCAAGACTCTTACCTTCCAGAGAAGAATCCACTTTGATTGACCCCAAATAAACTTTTCTCAGGGATTTTGCTGCATAAGAAAAATTTTCCATTCCTTGTCTTGCCTAGTCTTGCCTTGCCTGTTGAATCAGGACATTTTCCTCCTGCAACAGCAAACTTTGCCTTGGGAGTTTGGATTTCTGTTTCCAAGCAAACTGGGCTTTCGGATGTCAGTGAATTTACAAGCTCCTCAGCCTGATTTCTGTAGGTCCAATGTTGTCTCACCTGGACTGGATGACCTGAGCATGTGGTTTGGTTGTAAAATAATTAAACCGGGGTGAATTGTTGCTTAGCTTTTGGAGGGCCCAGTTTAAAATGCCTCAATGTAAGGTTTGTGCAAACTAGTCAGCAACTTGCCTCCTGGTTCTGGCCTGAAGGCAGAAAAAACAGCACAAAAATTGCTTGGCTGTTGAGATGCTCAAAATTATGGGAATCTTGTAAAATCAGCTTATGTCACTAATGTCCTCACCTCTTGATCTTACATGTGTGAGTTTCTCACTATACTAATCCCAGCTTCCACAGCCTGGATGATAATCCATGGAGTCTGCTTTGGGAACAAATGTAAACCCCTCAAAAATCTTACACATGACTTTGAGCACTTACTTTCTCTCAGAAAGGTATTTCGTGTGAAAGTGAGACCCGCATCCGGATCCTCACACATGGGCAGATGTCTGAAAAAGTATAAACTCACAGTGAAATGGGGGATTACAGTTTATGCATCAGTTTTGCCCTTCCTTGAGAGGGATCTCCCCCATTAAAGAGGGATGGACCACTCAAGTAACATTTATAAAACTGGTCCCTCGTACACTGGTGTGTCATGGGCAATAACATGAAGGGCATGAACCTACTTTTAAGTAACCCACTGACATCCCCAAATTACAAGCGCTAGTGAGGAAATAGCAAATTGCTAATTGTGAGAAGGCTTTGTTTAAACGTGCTGATAGCCAGAGGGGCTAATGCAACGGCTGCCTCTGGCACTGCAGAGATAGCTGTCTCCCTGGCTGGGAGATCACAGCGCTCTGAAATGCCCTTCCTTCCTTCCTATGGAGATGAAAGGCAGCCTGGATGCACAGCTAATTTATCAAGCATACAGTGCTCAAATATAGCCCATTTATCTCCTTCTAAGTGTTTTGCTTCTCCCACCACTCAGCTGAGCAAGATAATACTGGTGGTCAGGGGGATGCTGTGGTAGGTGCAAGAAAGCATTCAGTTACCCATTGTGAACAATTTCTAAGTGCATCCTATTTCTGTCCGCAGATTCAAAATTACATTTTTCTAGAATAATTTGGAAATCAATAGGATTTGAACACTTAAAACTTTTCAGTGCTCAGGAAATCCCCATAGGATGTGTCTGATTTTCTTTTCCTTCCATGTGCCTTTGCCTCCCACCTGGATGCCAGTGGGGCTCCTGCTGGTGCACACAGAGGCGAGGGGAGGATCCAGGGCTATGCTCTGTGTGTGTGCGTAAAAGGGGAGGTGGATCAAAACATCAGGCTACAGGACACAAACATCAAGTTCCTCTGGCCCTCTGGGTGGTGTGTATCCAATGTTGAAAGTGTGTACTTTTGGGCCATTGCTAAAGTTACATCACCAATTTGGGTTTTATTTCATATTTGCTGCTATGAATGTGCAACCGGCTACTCTGCATCACAGTGATAACTGTGTGTGCTTGTTCGTGTGTCCAAACCCTTACAGAGCTTGCATTCACAATCATCTCACACAGTTGGCTTTGCACATCACTTTATATAAAGTCTACACACATCTGTAACTACACCTGTCCAAATAAATTTGTGTTCCCATATAAAAGTGCATGAGAATAAAAAACAAGCACATTACCCACACAGAGCACAGAAAACCAAAGAAACATGGTCATGAACAGGATAACATCTTGCTCTACATATCATGGACACCAGGAATAAAGAGCAGTCTGTAAGTTTCTCCTTTCTAGCAACCTTTTACATGTTGAACATAGCTCAGGACCAAACACAGTGTCCTAAGAGAGGTTTTGCCAATGTTAAGTGGAACAGAAGATTTCCTTCATAGATGTTTCATGCTTATAATACACCTTCATGTCCTTCATGCCTTGCTGACTCTGATCCTTCACTGTCTTGTATTTATCTGGATGATTACTTGTGCCTAAGTGGGGTTCCTTGTCCTTGTTGCTCCCTTAAGATTTCACTCTCTGTCCCTGATTTGTAAAGATAATTTAAAACTCTAACACTGTCGTCCAAAGCAAATTTTAATGTTTTCACAAAAGCACATTTAATCTTGGTGTTCTCTCAGCATTTAAAATGTCTGTCTCTATTCTGTTGCCTCAGGAGGCCACTTAGTACATCCTCCAATTTGAGTGCAATCCATTTTTATTACTTGTTTTCCAAGTAAATATTTCCAACCTATTTTTGCCCAGTGCCAAATATTTTCATCTAGACTATGTTCCTTTGGTTTCCCAATGAGAATGGCATATTCTGGCATATGCCAGACAGACTACTTGTCCCTCACCCAGAAAAACCCTGTTGCCTTCTTATCACAGGGAATAACCTCTGGAACCTGAATTGAATTGAACATCAGCAGCTGCTATTGTTAATTTCCAACGGAATGTCTACACCTTAGCACTAGAGTCACCATGAAATATAACCCAGAGAATTACTGGGGAACTTCCAGTTAAAAAGATTTTGACAGAAATTAAGAAAAAAGAAAAACAAACAAACCAACACCCCAAACTAAAACGTATCTCATCATAGACTTCTGTGGGCTTTGAATGACGCCCTGAGAGTACTTTTGTCTCATCCTGTTCTCAAGCAAGTCAAAGAAGACAGACTTTAAATTAACAGGACAAAAGAGGCAAATGGTGGTCCCTTGGATTGTCAGGTCCTTGTACCATCATGTTGACCCCCTTTTGATGCATAGCAACATTTTGATTCACTGCAGGCAAGATATCCTTTTGCATCTGTTCTCCATAAGATAGTAAGAGTCAGAAGGAGAGGTCTGCTATGGCTTCTCATTGGGACCCTTGTTTCTTGGTAGTACAAACAGTAGGCTATTAAAAGAGCCAAATGCTGATATTTCCACAGGGCTTGTAACACAAGCTCCCGTTGGCTTCAGTTTGGTTGCAGTGGTTTACACACAGAGCCACATACGTTTAAATATAATATTTATTAAGCTTACTTAAGTTTATTCTGAGGTATGATTGGAACCCAGTTTATTCTGGCTGCGTCAGGGAGCCTGTGTCGGGTTTGGAAGTGTGATGTCCGGCCATGTGCACCAGCGCTACTGCGGAGCTGGAGCAATCTGCTTCGAATTAGCAGTCCAGCTTATTTTATTGTGCTTGGCCTTGCCCTGCTACCCAGTGACCTGGGGCACAATTGCTCTTAAAGAGATAATATGGTTCAGTAATATATAAGAGCCTTCAGAAAAGGGGTAAAAGTATCATCCATCAGGGCCTGATTACAGCCCACGGTGTATTTCCTCCGTTTCTTGGATGTCTGTCATACATGGGCTGCACAGCAGCTCTACGCACCTGTATTTTGGCTGGCAATACCTCTTCTTCCCACACACCAGTAATCTACTGGCAGTGCGTGCACAGCAACTGTTGCCCCATCAAGGTGCACACTGGCAAATTCATGTGAAATGCTTCCCTCAGCCGCTCCGCAGGTCCAAAAGCAAAGCCAGGCTTTCTGTGGGATATAGACTGAGCCAGAGTTGGAGCCAAAACCTTGCAACAATTTTCCACAAGGTATCTAGATACAGGGCCCAGATGGAAAATGGCCCTTTGTGTAGATTTGCTGAGTAAAGAGAATGCCTTGGGACACGTTAAGAACATGTAATTTTGATTACTGCATTATGAGACAGGAGGCTAAACATTCCACGGCAGAAATCCACAAACAGTTGCTAACTTGTAATTGGATCTATGCAGAGTGTAGAACATCTCCCCCAAACAAGATTCATTGACCTTGCCTCCAGCAGCTACAGGATCATCCCTCACAATGTTTTCTTCCATAGACAAAAATCAATCTATTGGAAAGCTACTAAACAGCCATGGCTATTAGCAAGGAATTCTGCACAACATTGGTTTTTTCTGATACTGCAAGCTCCCAAAACAGTGAAGATAAGGTGAAGACTGAGGAACAGAAAAAATGGAGAAAAACAATTTTCTAGGCACCTTGCAAACTAAAAGGAAAAGTAGATTACCTGGCTTTTCAAATCATCACAAGCCTACTTAGAATGTTGTCAGTAAAGCTAAATGACTGAGAACAGCTTTAGCTAAACTCTAGACACATCCATTTTCTCTTAGTTAAGTTCATTTAACTCCAGGTATTTTACTTCATGGTCTGTGATGATTCTGGGGGCAGGAGCACATTGTTAAGAGGTGGGGTGTTTCAGAGTCTCCAAATACTGTTCTAACACAGATCATCTCTTAACACATCAGTACAGGATGGTGAGGATCTCATTTAACAAATCGCTGAGACACTTTTATTTAAGTTTTCTTTTAACCTGACCATACTTTGCTCAAATTCTTTTTAGCTTGTTTCAAAAAAAAGTGTAGTTGTGAAATGTTTTTGTTTCTATCCAAAAAAATTCCTGCCGATACAGAAAGTTTCCGTTTTGGTTTTGGTTCCTTCCCTGCTTCTCCAGCTTTTACTCTCTTCCTCCTTACTCCATAAAAATGAAAATATTAATTTAGATCCATTACGACTCCAAACAAAAACATTTAATATGGTTTTCAATACATATAAAATCACATTTTTCATTTCAAACTGTTTTGCCAAACAACCAGAAGGCTCCCAAGGAAATTTCAAATCAATTTCGTTCTTTCCTCTGTGTGTTTCAGTCACAGTTCGATGGGGGGAAAGAAGTCCCCTGTTCTTCGTTCCATTGGTGGGTAAAATCAAGGACCAAAAAAAAGTTTGGAAAATATTTTTTCTGTTTAAAAGACAATGCCACTTCTGGTTTTAAGTTAAAGCTTACATTAGAACCTGAATAATTTCTCATGGTCCTTGGTATGTGGGTTTCTTGTCAATATTTTGCTTTTCTTTCTTTCTTGAGGTGCCTACATCCTTCTCTGTAACAGTCCAGTGTTNCATTTTTCTTTTCTTTGGGGAGAAAGAAAATGAGGTGCCTACACCCTTCTCTGTAACAGTCCAGTGTTCTGGACCTGGTGAACTGCAAACCAGCAAGAAAAGGAGTACGTCTCCCATCTTCATTATATCTAGGACTTTCTTATATGTCTTTCTTATATTTAGGAACTTTTGCAGCAAGGCATTTCCTGACATCACCCTGTCCCTGAAGTAGTGCTGTCCCTGGCATGAGGCACTCCCATCCAGAGATAAGTGGGACAGGGCAGGGGCTGCAGACCCTGCTGGAGGTGGGGCTCATGTCCCCTTGCAGCAGCAGGAGATTGTGTTTCTTCTTGTCTGCTTTCTCTCATGTCTGTCTTTTCTCCACCCCTTTTCTTAAACAGATGAGGATGGTCCTCACCAGCTGCATCCCACTGGAGAGAGAGGAATGGTGGGGATCCTCAGCCCTACACCGCAAACCCACAAGTGACTCCCAGGGCATGGGGGAGCAGGAGACAGTGCCCAGTCTCCAGCTGCCACCATGGGATTCATCTTACCTAACATGAGATCCCTAAAAATTAGAGTCTCTGGGTGGATGCTTTGTGTCCTGTAGGCACCTACCCTGTTTTCTCAACTGACTTTGGAGGAAGATTATTTGCCAATGGTGGGATTCAACACACATACCTTTAGTTGTCTAACTGTAGACATACACATGTAGGTATCTACAGTGAGCTGAAGGCTCAGGTAAATCACCCACCCATCCATATCCAGCCCCACTTGAGATGCTAAAGGGTATCCTTCCTGGGACAGGGGTGTCTCAGAGGCCAGTTCTCACTAGCTGGATCCTGAATTAACAACTCGGACCATATGCCTGACACTCAAGCAGCTAACACTGCGACAGTCCCATGTTCATCCTCATTGCGTGAGACCTTACAGGTCTGTAACACTAGCAGCAGCACAGCCAGAGGAGAGTATTTCACTGCCACAGCAATGCTGGAGGAGCTGTGTGATCCCATGGGTCTCTTGGATAACATATATATTGTCTTCTTGTGCTTTCCTAGCACGATATGCAAGAGGAAGGGCTGGCTCGAACTAGAAAGTGCAATCTTGTCTCTCATTGCTCCTGCTCCCTGTACGGAGGTTATACAAATAAAGACATGGGGGATATTGCCCTTCTGCGAACACTGCTAATTGCCAGCATCTATCAGCTGGAGATAGCTGACATGCTCTGCCAGGAGAGATTGCTTCAACAGCACAAAACAAACCACTGCTGCTCTTGTTAAAGCATGCAATTTTCTTGTCAAGTGTTTTGTCATTGCCACAGTGTCACAGGCAGAGCTGCCTCTGTTTGCCCAACTGCCTCCATGTCAAGAAAAGTCCCAATGGAGGGATGTGGGGTAGGTTCCCTCTGGGAGAGCTCTTAAACACAAGGAAAAGCGAGTGGTAATCTTTGCTGTACACCTCCTCACACAGTCCTGGGGTCCAGGAAGAGAGCCCAGTCCTCATTTAGTTCTGGAGGTCCAAGCCCTGCTTTACCAGTGTGACCTCGTATACTGTTATAAGGCCAAATCCACAGAAATGCCCCAGTTCCCATTGCCTTCAAGACCCTTTGTGTATTACGGCCTCATTTCCTCCAGCTCTCTGCTGGGGTTTCCTTCCAGTTTCACACCAGAGGAACGGAGTTTCCCTGTTTTCCCCTATTATAATGCTAACAGGCTGGCGGGGAAAGCAGGGGGCTTTGCCAGCAAAGGGAGGACAGCCAGCACTGCCCCTGGGCACCAGCCCCCGGGGAGGGGAGGGCAGAGCAGAGGGGCTGGTTTCGGGATGTCAGCACTGCTATGTGGAGATGGCTGATGTTTCTGCCAACAGCAGCACAGGCTGATGCTCAAGGAAAACCACTCTCCCCACAAAAACATTTGATATAACGTCCCAGAGGGTCTGGGGAAGGAGGGGGTGAAGGGGTCTCTCCTGTTCTTGTGTTATCTGAGTGCCAGTCTGAGCTTCATTGAGTTCATCAGGAAGTTTTGGAAATAATGGGAGTCCCAGAGTGTGGACAAAAAGTCCTTGAAATAATGGGAGCCCTGGAGTGCGGACAGTGGCTGCGACACCCTGGGACAGAGACGACTCCGTCACAAACCACTTTTGATTATGAACAAAGTACCCAGGACCAAGAAGCTCCAGGTCCACAAGACCCAAAACTCCTCAGAGAAAATTCCAGGTGACAAACCAACAGCACACTGGTTCCCCAGCCCAGCATGCCCCAGCTCTGCATGCCAGCTGTGACTGCGCTTGGGGGCTGCAGGACCCTGCCCTGAGTGGAAAAGCCTCCCAAAGGAGATAACTGCATCTGGAATTAAGGCTTTTTTTTTCTTTAATCTCATGGAAAATATTCACAGCTCACCACCGCCTCAGTGCTGAGGCGACCTTGCCCGAGGCCACGTCTCAAGCTGGTGGGGTGGCATGGGCTGCAAGGCTGGGAGGACAGCACTGCCAAGTCTCCTTTGGAAGCAGCCCCTTGTCGGTTTTGCCTTTCAAGCTCTTTTGTTGAAAACTCTTAAAGCACCAAGAAAACAGCTCTTTCTCACGGACAGCCTGGGAGAGCCAGTAGCTGAGCCATGGGTGCCAGCAGGATGCTGGAGGGGCCACCACTGTCTATGGCAGGTCCATGGACAGGGACCAGCCCTGAGCTGGGCATGGGGGATATCTCAGAACCTATCCAAAGGATCCAGTCTTCCTCTTCTAAAACCTCCTGCTCTTGCCTGTACTTAACAGCAGGACTTGCTAGCATAGGACCCCCAGACAGAGTCCCCTGTATTTAACACTTTCCCTGCCTAATTACAATAGGCCATTTATACTGGCATCCCTGGTAGCCTAATGCTTGACAGCCTTGTTACCAGAGCAGTTGAATGAGGAGAAGGACGACTCACACTACCCTACTGAAAAATTATCTGGTGTTCAAGGTTTGTCTGTTCTGCTGCATTTCTTAATGCTAAAACCTCCCCTTTTCTTTCTTGGGCTCAATCAACATTTAAATGACAAGTTTAGTCATGGCAACTGAAACTGCTGTGCTGTCTCCCTGCTTTGAGTCCCAGGTTGCAACACCTGCTGGGACAAGACTCTCCCAAACCTGTGAGAAAAAAGGAATGCACGAAGCGCAGGCTTAGACTGAGCTCTTTAAAGCATCCAGCTCCATCTGCAGACATTGCGCTTGAATTTAAACCATCTACAGCCTCACAGCACAGAGGCCAAACAGCCTCCATCTGCCCAAGCAGGGTGGCACTTCAACAGATCCAAGTGGCAAGAAAATTGATTCAGGTCTCTGAATTGTTTTATGAAGATTATATGATGATGTCGTGGCCCTTTACGAAATCAGGTAGTCAAACTAATGAATCTGCCATAACTTCAGGGAAGTCGTAGGCACCATTCAGGGCCAGAAGCAAGCAATAGATGGATTGTGTTAAGTTTCACATTGATTAGAAATAATATAGGAGACGTATTTGCATTTACAAGCAGTAAAGACACTGAGTAGAGTAAAGCAAAACATGCCTCTGCATGGATAAATGACAGCACAGCTTTATGCCAGCACGAGAGGAAGTGAACTACATCCCTTTCTGAGTTCTGTGGATGTAGAGTCCACTCTCGCCAACATTTATTTTGGTTTCAGGGCAGTTAGGAAGGGTAGAGAAAAACCCAACAGTAATAAATGAGTTGTTGCAACCTGCCCTTTCTGCTCCAGCGATTTCCTGTTTTTGTAAACAGGAAACGCCGTGTAACTTGGCAAGGACTCGATGTGATAATGCTGAAGAGTGATCAGACAGTCAACTATGAAACCACTATGGTGTCTGCTGAGGAAAACCTACAAGCTGTCAAGAAAGCTGCTGGACGTTTCGCGATACAATCTATCAATTATCTGAGATGAATGCCTGTGTTTATAGATGGATTTTTATTTTTCTTCCGTTGTAATTCCATGGCATCTCAGTCTTACAGTAAGACACCTGGCCAGTGTGAATACGCAGGTTAATTTCAAGGTAATATATTATTCTATATAATAAAAACAAGTTGTCTGGTTGTTTTTAGTGAAGTTGTCTAACCCTGTTCCCATGGGCTCCCCACCTCCCAGGGAGAAGTTGCAATCTGCTCTGTTTCATCATCACTTTTGTGGCATTTCCTACCGAGATGAGTGGCACTGAGACAATTTCCAGACATGGTTATTTGTTCTCCTTGACCTGAGTGACTGCTGTTTTCTAAGCCATTTGCAGTGTCAGTCCTGGGATTTGACACTTAGACTTCTCCAGTTGGGGATTAAAACGTTGTATCTTTCCTTCAGGCTCCTTATTAATTTTCCGGAGGCAGTTACAATGGAGCTATTGCAAGGATTTGTTCGCTACCAACACTTAATTCTGCCAATCAGGCCAGTTTTGCCAGTTTCACATAACTTGATATGCCAGTTTACAACAAGCTAAAAGTCTTTTCCCAACAAGCTAAAAACCTTTTCCCGGACTTCCAACCCTGATTCTGTACAAAACATTTAACAATGAAAACTACTAATAGGTTTGCTTTTTTCCCCATACCTAAGGAATATTTAACACACTCTGCTCCCAGCTGTGCCTACAACTTGCATAGGCAGACCAGGAACAGCTAACAGCTTCAAGTACTTCCTCCTTTTGAATTATTTCCATTGTTCATTTGTCAGTTCCACTCCCAAAGTAAACAGTTCCATGAGAATTTAAGCAATCTTAAATGTGTTGTTCGCAGTGACCTAGTGTCTTACAAACAGATGAACCCAGAGCTCATTACTGGGCAATAGTTTCCTGTTGTCCATATACAATCTTAGCCTAAAAATGGGATGCCCCTAAAGCCACCTTCTATTGTGGTTGGGCAATGTGTCATCAGCTCCCTTCTTTAAGCAGCTGTCATCTGTAAACTCAAGAATAAGCCCAGATGACCTGAGCAGTTCAGGTCACCAGATCTTCTGGGTTACCAGAAGAGAGAGGAGTCTCACAGTAGAAACAAGACCTCACAAAATGGTCTACTTTAGGGAAGATTGCACCTAAATGTGCCTGGTCATATGGCACCCCAGCTGAGGCCTCTAAAATGCCAAATAAAAGCCCTTTACAGGAGAGATAAGTATTTGTATGGCTACTGCTCCATCGATAACTCTCAGGGCTGTATCCCATGGAAGATCTCATCCTCTGCTCCATCCTTTGCAGAGGAGGCTTTTGGGTGGAGCAGAGTAGGACAGGGGCCCTGAAGGAAGAGTGTCATGAAATCAGAAGATTTTGTTGACTTAGTCATTAAAAAACATTTCCTCAGGGCAAAACCACATTCTGGAATGAACATCAGGAGAGCAATGGTCTTCACATCACCTTCATCTCCTGTTTTCATCCAAAGATATTGCCCCAGTCCACCAAGGCTGTGGTGGAGGACCAGAGAAAGGTGAGGGAACCTCTTGTTGTTGCCAGCATGAAAATTCACATCAGTAGTTTTTCTCACCACTTCCTCCCTAATCCCCATGTTTCTCCTTCTCTCTGTTCTTGAGAAGGCAACCTTGTGTTTGCAAATGTCAAGGCAGCTCAGCCTCAAAGGAAAAGAGAAATAAGCACATCTCTTCGTGCCGGCAGCCTCTGAAGGCAAACCGCACGACTCGGGACGGCACGGCTGGCCCGCAGTAGGAGGTGAGCCAAAAGCAAACGTCTCGGTGCTGCAGCATGTCGGCACGTTGGGCTGGGAGGCGTTTGGCTTTGGGTCAGAAGACGAGCTTTCCCGGCACTGTTTGAACAAACACACCTACTCAGCACCAGGTGTGCTCCCTGACTCCCTGATAAACATTTCCGCTGGATACACCCCGACAGTTGTCGGCTGGATTGACAGCCCTGACACAGCCGGCAGCACCCGGCAGGGTTTGATGGAGCTGATAAGGATCCTGGGCGTTTCACCAAAGCGTAAGGAAAAAGCCCAAGTGAGTCAGCAGAAAGGTACGATCCCACCTAGGGCCTCTGGACATGATTTGTTGGACTCTCACCCACCGAATGAGTAGGAGTGTTTTCTTATTGTCTCTAATGAGTTTTGGATTGAGGTTTTATCAGAAGGAAAAGAAAATAAATAATGTCAATTATAAAACATCCTCCTCCCCCTAGCTTCATTTTTTAACATGATTTAAGAATGCCCAAGGGAAAACATTTAATCCAAACCCCATTTTGGATTTGTATTTTAGGAACATACAGGAAAGTTATGAGATGTAGCATGTTTTGAGCTTCTAGCAATTCCAAGGCAGATTTTCAAAGGTGGGGTGAAGCTGGGTACACGAATGCCTTTAGCTAATGCTAGTGCAATACTTGCATATCCTGTGCACCTCTATATGGAGTCAACAAGATGTCAGAGAAAGTAAAGTCAGTATGCCATAACATGCATGAGAGTAAACTTACCACACAGATTTATCAATGATAATTGTTTTATTTTCTAGAAGTTAACTAACTCAGAGAAAATTCAACACAGGAGTATCAAGGTTGTGATACTGAAAATCATCATGCTTCCCAAGAAGCTGTCACATACTTGCAATTTTAGTCCACCCAAAATGACTGTGATAAATTAATTTCAAATAAACCATCTGGTGTAACTGTAGGGCCTAAACAAATGACTCGGTGTACTCCCAAAACAGCAAGGTCAGCAGCCTGTTGGGTGCTGCAAAGTTTTATGATGTAAAGAAAATTGAAAACAAAAGCAAGCTGGAGATCAAAGATGACCCTGAGGTTGACGGACTCTAGCATCCATATGAAACAGGGTTCCCAAGGACCTGGAGGGGTCATCCAGTCCATCTGCCTTCTCCAGGACAGGGTCCGTCTCCCCTGCACTGTCCTACAAGGACCGCAGAGAAAAAACCCCTTGAAACACTTCGCAAGCAGTCACAAAGAGCTCTTATTCCCTCTAGTAAGATTGCTTTAACGGAATACAAGACTCCAAACCCCAAAGGATTCCTGGCTGTATGTGCAGAAACGAAGCTTTGTGAGGGGGGGAGGCTGTCACACTCCCATTGCTCATCTAGCCCGTCTGCATCAAGAGGGCATTTAGGTTTGCATCCAACACAGGAGACAGAGGAACATCACCAATGACCCCAGGTCATGGTGGGAAGATCAAATGAGGTAAGCAAAAGAGGAGATGATGAAAACTAAAAGACACTAAGGTGTTGCTAGTGGAATGGTGGAATTATTTAGGAATTCACAGTGACACAGCATCATCAGTTGAAATGAGGAGAAACAACATTTTTGATGGGCCCAATTTAAAGTTCAGTGCTGTGGATGAGGAATTCTGCTGCTGGTCTCAGCTGGGTTCGGATGAAGCCCTCCAAAAAGTGTCCGGAGCTTAGTCAGCAGGGGAAGTCCAGCTGCACACCTACTGAGATCAGTACAATAAAAAAATGTTACTTACAGTGTGTCACACCTTTCCCATCCTGAACTTTGGTGGTTTTGGTCTCATTAACATACTGTGGCCTGCAAACTAGAAAACATTTGTATATTAGCATAATTTTATCAGCATGCTTCATGTGACAACCCTCGGCAGGAGCAGAGCAAATGAAAGCCTCACTGAAACCAGGGACAAAGATCCCACGGGCTCCCCCGTTGTTGCCTGAGAGCATGGTCCATCCCCAGCTGTGGGATCCCACAGCAACTCCTGGACTAACGTAGATAATCCCCCCTTATCATTTTTATTATTTCTGTTTTTTTTCTTCCACACTGACACATGCTATATTGACAAAGGAAAATTGCTAAGGAGTGTGTATTTTTAAATGCTCTATAGGGACAGGCTGTATTTTTATGTGGCGTTTATGTGGTTTGGATCAAAAATCAATGAGGCAAGTGGTTTTGAAATTAGAAAAATTACTATGTTGCCTTAAAAAGAGTATCTTTCTCTTCCTTAAAAATGTGCTGGTTTCTCTTTGCTGTTTTCCAGTTTTTCTCTTCCGAGAGTGTAAGAAAAATGGACTTGAGATTTCTTGCCAATACAAAGATGCATTGTCCCATCAGGAGAATATTTATCTTGGTTTGTTCTTTGGTCTATATTTGCCTCCTGGGTCAATATGGATGAGCACTGACCTCAACCACAAGTCAGTATGGGTTTATGCTGGCAATTCACTATAATATGCTTTGAATTAAGTTACTTTTTTTTTTCCCTGCAGTGCAAATTCAGGAGGAGGTATGGATAAATCAGGACAATGGAGTTAGAATCTGAAATAACTTCAAAAACAAATGAAAATACTTCATGTCAGAAACAACCTCAAATTGCTTCACTATCTGTTGACTCTTTTTGATTTACCCACTAATGGTGTTAGGAGTAAGCAAGGGACATGAGACAATACTTGGGGGGGTGCAATCATAATTCAGCCCAGTAAATAAACATATTCCCTGTGTCTTAGCATCAGCTACCAGAATCACACATAGTGGCAGGGTAGGGACACTGTCAGGTTCCAGGGTGCCCCTTTCCTCTGCAGAGAGGTGGGACAGAGCTACAGGTAGGGACCTGCACGGTCTGTGGTTGGCATTTTTGCATCAACACCGGGGGCACACAGCCCAAGCCAGGGGAAAGGCAGCATGTTAGGCTGAACAAGGCAGCTAGGATTGAAACAAAAGGTCTTACATTTTCTGGCTGGTGGGAAGAGCATTAGTGTGAAGTGGATGTACGGTGATTCCAAAGGCTATGATACACCTGCCCACATAGGCACAGTCCTGGGCTTACTGACCCACGTAGACCTCCCCGTCCCGTGGTCCAGAGTCATCATCACTATAATGCTATCCATGATCTGTGTTTCATGGATCCTACAGTACAGCGTGGACCAGAAAAAGCTTGCAGAATGGTTACCATCAGGTGTGCCATAGTAGTGAAACAAGCTCAAAAACCCATTACAGTAGTTAAACGGAATAAAAGTTGTGATTTATTTAATATCAGCTTTTTTGGGTTTATGCCTTTGGGCACTTTCTTGTTATTTTTTTCAAGACTTGTCTCAGGTAGCTTAGGTATTTTTTCAATGAACATTGAGATTTTCTTGTAATTGTTTGCCTCCCTTTGCTGAAACTTTAAAGGAAACACTGAATGTTGCATGATTCATAAGAAAGGCAGCGGAACTGGCAAGACCAGAACTTCAGACACATGAATTGCCCTATCAAACATATGGGATTTATCAGAAAGATCAGGGCACAACAAGCAGTGACAGGACCATGACAAGCAGGAGCTGGGGGTGAAAATCAACTCACAACAAAAATACTGGGAGAAGAGAAATGATATGACACAAACACCCAGTTTGTGGATGTAAACACACAGTAATCACTGCCATTAGCATCATAACAGTTTCCAGCCCCAGGAGGATGGGAGCCCTTGCTAGCCCAATTAATTTCTCCCAAAACCTTCAGCCTGCCCCTGCCAAACATCCCTGGCTGTACCCGGCCCCTGAAAAGATACGATCAGAACAGGCACTTATTGTGTCCCAGGGCTGAAAGGCCAACTCCTGCTTGAGAGATGAAAAGCAATTAATCTTGAATGACTGTTTGTACAGTCACTCTCCCCCTTCCCACCCTGCTAAGTGGCTTTGTGCTGAGCGGACAGGAGCACATTTCACACAGCCCATTAGCCCCCGAGTCCCTCCTAGAAGCTCTTGGAATGGGAAAATGAGTTGTTTAACATTAAATCTGTAGGGGCTGCGCAACGTTTGCCTTCCTGCCTTCCGGGAAGAGTCGGGGCGTGATGGCAAGGGTCTGCCGGCAGCTGCTGGCGCTGGCAACGACCTCCGCCACAGCCACCGGCACGGCCAGCATAGCATCTAACTTCTGTAACTTCTTGCGACGAGGCTCCTTTCCAAGCCCCTGACATTCCCGATGGCGATTCAGACACTGAAGTGATCTCTGAGACCAATAGTCAGTGCTCAGATCAGCAGGTTTCCCTCTGTGCGCGTGTGCGTGTGTTTATATTTTAGCATCAGCTGCACTTGTTCTCACCTGGGACCAAAATCTGCCCATAGATATACGCATGCAGATAGTGAGTGAAGGATCTTGCAATCTCAGATGGGATAGAATAATAAACTTCTCCAAAAGATCCATCCTAATGTGTGACACCAATCTGGCCTCTTAGTATCCAGCAATAGCCTTTCACAAAGCAAGAAACAGAACCCTGTTAAATGTATACTTTCAACTTCTGTGACCCTCACCGTCCTGTTTCTAAGGCTTGAGCCCAGGAAGAAAAGGGGGCTGGAACTGGCCTCTCTGCGTCTCACACCTGGGAGCAAGAAACCCAGTTAAAAAGAGGAATTTTACAGCTGAGATTTTCTATATTTTTTATTTTCCAAATTCTCTGCATTTCACCCTGGAGGCCTAACCTGAGTCCCGAGATCCTTGTTCCCACAGTCCCCAGCTAACATTTCCACCAGGCCCCATGCTCTCATGATGGGAGGGCACAACATAACACTGTCAATGGGCCATCCCATGCCTTAGGGCAGCCAGAGGTTGGGCAGGTTATGTTATTCAGGGGCTATCACATCCTTTTCCATAGAGCCAAGGACTGGGAACTGCAAAGCGCCAGCTTGGTACCCAGAATTTCCCACAACTTCCATGTGCACTCAGAAGTGTCAGAGAATGCTGAGTCAGAATGTGGCCCTCAAATACTCAAAGGAGGTAATTTCTATTGCTTTTACCCACATTTAAGTAGTGTTGTGAGTCCCTATAAGAAAAATCCGGCATTGAATAGTCATGAGGACAGAGAACAGTAGAGCTAACCTTGCCAAAAACTCTCTAACCCGCTGATTGGACTGTATCTAAAATATTTTAAAGATAATAAATAATATATACCCTTGCTAGGTGAGTTCTGTTTGGCCAATGAAAGGGAACCAAGCCAGCAGCATCCTTCTGCTTACAGATTGTGCAAATTCTTCACCCTTCAGCGGTGATAAATCTTGATGGGCTTGTGGATTTTGTTACCTTTCTATCTGTGGATGATAAATTTCTAGAGGCAGGTCATTTTGCCACTGCCTGGATCTAAAGTGACTTGAATGTGAACTGGGTAAAACTTGCTATTTCTGGAAGACTGCATCTCCAGCTATCATTTTCTCTCCAGATTTCTTCTCCCTGTATAAAGGATAAGCCAGGCACACAAAAGTAGGAAGTCCCAGGCGAGACTCCTCTGTGGCCTAGCTGTCCAAGAAATTGTATTTAGAAAGGAATCAACAACCAGCCACTGATAGGAATTGGGCTGCCTCCAAACTCATTTATTTCCAGTTAGTTCATCACACTGTGTGGGAGTGCTCACTGTTGTCTGAAATCAGTCATTTTTTATGCCATTAGACTGAGCCCTCTTAAAAAATCCAAATGCAGGTGCCTTCAGACCTGCATTGCCTCTCCCACAGAGGCTGGGGACCCTGGACCTTCTGGGTTTGTGCCTGGAGACATCACTGGCCTTAGCAAGAGTGTAATCTGTGGTGATGAGATCTCACCAGTGCAGAGCCTGGGAACACGAAGGGGAGATTCTCCTCCCCTAGCTGCTAATTTCCACTGAAGAGTATCAAATACCCATCAAAAAGCCATGTCCGCTCCTGCACTGCAGGCTCCTCAGGCTATGCCTTTCCCAGCGTATACTCCCATTTACATTGTTGTTCTATTTATGTCACCTTTTCAGCAAACAATTAGGAATTCAAAGAAACAAGAGATTCAGAAGGCTGGAAAGTCACGTATGTAAATCTCCTTTCAGGATCAGATTACTTCTTCTGACATTTTCACCATGGCTTTATTATCTCTGATTTCTAACTCCTGCAGCACTGCTCTGGGAAGTGCTTCATCAGAGTCACTTCCATGCTTAGCTGAAGTCACTGGAACTGAAGTAACCCCAAAATAGGAGGAATGGGGGAAATCCGGGGGAATGGATTCTCGTTACCTTAACGACTGTAAATTTGGGGTGCCAAGTGAACCAGGCTTCCCAAACCATGTGCCTATACATCTGCTATGGGGAGAGAGAGGAAAGGACTTTTGAAGTCTATGATAAGGGGGTTTGCCTGTGAGAGGGGTAACTGTCTTCATCAACTACAAGGAGAAATTTTCTCCCAGGTTAGGAGGATTAGTCCCCAACATGCCTTAGCAGGTGGACTGGATTCCTCTACCAGCATTTCAAACAAATGTAGAATTAATTACGTGCATTGATCCTTCCAATCAAAAAATGTTACCAGGAATCACAAATTCCCATTTTACTTCTCTCCCCAAGATATCAACACGAAAATTTCCATCAGCTCCAATAGATCTTGAGTGTTTTATATTCCCCATAACAATCACAGTTCTTTCTCTGTGATTTTGAACTAGAACATCACTTGCTGTCAGTGCTCCAAAATTTTACTACCACCTGCAAGCTCCTGCATATCCCAACCACAACTTCTGTCTAAGCATCAGGGAAACCTACAGCTTGTAAAGAGCAGAGGCAGCTCAATAAAGACGGCTGAGACATCTGAGCAGTGCCCAGGGGCTCTGCCATTTCCAAAACGCCTGGTTTCCCTTTCCAAGAGCTTGCCTCTTCTGCATGCTCCTTCTGCGTGGGACGGCTTCGGGATGGATGGCTTCCAGCTCCTGCAGAAAACAAAGGGCAGGCGCATCTGGCAGAGGAGCTGCGAAATGTTCGTAAATCATGACTGATCATGGTGTTGCTGTGACGTGCCCCAAGGATCCCTTTGAAGAGCTGTACCCAGCTATAATTTGATAAACCCAGCAACTCTTCTGCTGTTGGCGAGCAGAGCAAGGGTTGTTTGGGCACCCCACAAGAGCTGCAGCTTGCACAGGGCTGCACGGCCGCGCTTTCCTCATTTTCCCTCTCTTTGGATGAACGTCCCACAAGGCAGGACAGGCACCCTCCCCACCAACCACCACAAAAACATATGAGATATCAAGACGCCAGCCACACTAATAAACACTGGGCCCTTCTGGCGTGTCTCTGTAACCCTCCTAGACTGACGCTCATTTCTTCTGCTGCTCAGGCGGCCTTAGGAGACAAGCCACTCTTGCTCACTGCTTGAAAACCAATGGCCTATTCTGCAAAAAGCTGAAAGGAATGAAATGTATCAACAAGACATTCTCATCAGGATTTCTGAGCTGGGACTGTCTCTGGATAGTCCAAAGGGTTGAAGGTATGAGGTGGCCCATGTTTAGCACAGATCCTTCATCTATCTACACTATAGGAAAAAAGGTTGAATAAATTTGAAGCTTCTTTTTGCACAAGTATTAGGCACCATCTGCCTATCTTTTGTTGCCTGATGTCAAAGATTTCTCTTTAAATGGTACTGACATGTCTCAGTCTTCTACCCCAACTGTGTCCTGTACTCGGCTGGTCAAAAATTGAGAGAAAATCAGTTAAAAAATACTCAATTTCCTGGGTTTTTT
Source organism: Syrrhaptes paradoxus (assembly GCA_013400615.1). Lineage (NCBI taxonomy): Eukaryota > Metazoa > Chordata > Aves > Pterocliformes > Pteroclidae > Syrrhaptes > Syrrhaptes paradoxus. Next base: position 56,519 of record VZTO01009924.1, read on the forward strand.
TTGAATGAAATTCAAAATCCTAATGATAAATACTATCAATATTTGGAAATCCAAAATATTTCAACGAGCTGTCATACCAACAGGTTTTTGTCTACCTGAAAATGAAACCTTTTTTGTGCATACTGGTGAGAAGGGTGGATAGACAAAGAATAAATAAACCAAAAGCAGCTAAATAAAAGTCAGAGAATGAAAGGTGGGAAAATAAAGGTCATTCTCATGATTCAGGTATTGCAATGGGCACCAACAGGTGCAGTTCAGTGCCCAGCTGCTCTAAAGATTTACCGAGTAACTCAGGGACACCATCATCTCTTTCCCAGGAACTCCATCCTTCAGTCTTTAAAAACACATTTTGTGTCCCTTCCCTTACTGAAGCACTGTGTGAATAAAACAATTTGATTAGAAGATGCTGAGGCCTTGCAAAAGGAAGGCACTTATAAATATTTCCTAGGACTGGATGCTGATGTTGACACAATCAAGATGGCCCGGAAAACAGAACATGAAAAAAAATCACAATTTTTTCCATGGGAAACAACAATTTATTTTTGTCCCAGTTTAGCAAGAACTGGGATGTTGCACTCTCTGACTGGGTTTGTGTCTGTTTTCATTAGTCTACAAAGCAGATCTGAGTTTCAGAGTCAGTTCTGTTCATCTACACCACATCTCTGCTGATATAACCCTGATGACTTCCGAGATGTTGCTCAGAATTGCATCCAGAGCAAACTGAAAAAAGCCCACAAATTATCTGAAAAAAAAATTGCTGTGATCATTTCCCTTTACAGCTCTTGCCCTTCTCCAAGCAGTAACACAGCGCATGCTGTGGGGGGTAACTCCCAGACCTTCTCTTCACGCATAAGCTTTCCACTCCATTTAGCTCCCTGTCTTGTTTGTATTTTTTGCTCAGAGTCAGTTAAGCAAATATATATGGATAAACAATATTTTCCTCTGCATCAACAGTTGTATTTGGGTTATTGGTGCCTTGTATCTTACCCAAGACAAGAATGTTAGAAAATACATATATATTAAGAATGGCTACTCTGTTCTGAGATGAGAGAAGAGCAGCTGTGCCAGTACTCCAGCTTTCCAAGTTTATAAACCATGTGGGCTGCGGTTGAGATCAAAGATATAGACATATTTTCCCCCAGAAAGCCAATAATGGGAGGTTTCCATAGTGATGGAAAAGATAATTCTACAAAAATATTAAAAAAGTGGAAATCCTCCAGGATGCATCCAACCCTTCCACTCATTCAGCTGCTGCAAGGGAGAGGTCGGTACAGCTCTGCTGAGTGACAATAGAGGAACTGCTCAGCCATATGGTTGATTATGGCTTTGTTGTGTATTTCTCATGTACCAATGACTTCCAGGATTGCTGTCAGGAATAAGCAGCACACTACACTGTAATGGTGCCAATTCTCATCATTTTGTTATGTTTTGTCACAACTGGCATTCTTCCTAAACATCAGCTCTTTGGCTCAGCCGATTAAGTGAGGATCTTGGCTTTCACCAAAGGCTCATGTCTCTGGCCTTCAAGCTTGCAGATCAAAGCTTGCAAACATGACCTGAGTGGACATCTTTAGGGCTCAAAAAAATGAGCCACAAGAAAAAATTCAGTTTGTTTTCTAAATGACATATTTTCTGTGCCCATCTCGTTGCAGAGGGAGACACAACTCATGGGTTGTGCACATGCGGTCACGCACACATGAGGTCATGTGAAAATGCCCTGTTCAGGTAACATGCAAAGCTGCAATCACATATGTGCACACACACATCATCCCCACCGGCCCTACAGTTTGAATGTCCCCACCACCTGCCTCCTCAGCTGCTGAAAAAACGTTCTTAACTGAATAGTTTTCCATTGCAACTCTTTTAATTGAAAATGCAGATTCCAATCAACTGGATCATTTGGGAATGTTTTTCCAATATGTTGCATTCACCAAGCTGCTGAAAATCTGGCTGAGACACAAAAACACTTTATTTTTATGTTTTCAAAAGAGACCTTTATAAAGTTTTTTCTTTCAACATTTTACAACAGATGGGATGATTTGTCCTTTGGAGCTGCCTATCTCTAGATGGACTGTAAAGAGAGCTTGTCTTTAAGCAAATTAAATGAAATTGAATTATCCATACTCTATAGTTACATTTAGATAATTTTAAAGATATTTTAAAGCTTAAACCATAATCATGAATTATTTAGGTTGGAAAAAACCTTTCAGATCATGGAGTCCAACTGTTAACCTAACACTACCGATACACCACTAAACCATGTCCCTAAGCACCACATCTACACATCTTTTAAATACCCCCAGTGATGGTGACTCCACCACTTCCCTGGGCAGCCTGTTCCAGTGCTTGACAACCCTTCCAGTGAATAAATTTTTACTAATATCCAGTCTAAACCTCCCCTGGTGCAATATGAGGCCATTCACTCTCATCTTATCACTTGTTACTTGGAAAAAGAGAACAACATCCACCTTGCCACAACCTCCTCTCATGTAGTTGCAGATACTACATTGCAAGACAGAGGGAATGCTTTGTCACAATCTCTTTTAAAAACAAAATTAAAATTTCATTTGGGTCCATTGAATGAAATCTCAATATTTTGGTTTGCCTGCAGAACAGAAAAATCATTTCAGCCCTTCCCTTTTCATGTCTATTGGCTGTGTGCTACCTTCCATGCAATAGAGTACCAGGTAAAATGACTCATGTCTATGAGCTTTATTTCTGATAACAGACTAGCCTGGCATCTGGTTGTCTTTTCCAGACACTTCCGTGTTGCAGAAATACATTGGAGAGGCCAGTAGTGTTTTGAACAACTCAAGCCTTTTTGGACTGTGCAGTGCATCTGCAGAACAGTTAGCTCAGAAGTGACGAGCTCAAATCCCAGCAGAAATTATGCATCTGGAAAACACATCCCACATGAAGAAATCTGCCAGCTTGAGATGGAATTCAAGTTTTCTGTGAGTCCTGAACTGAAGCAGTTAATCATAGATGGCCATCGGGCACTGGTCACATGCAATACTGCAAGGTGGATGGAGACCTACCCATGCTCCCTTCAACACGACTGCAGGCAGAGAGCGTATCCTGGACAACCAGAGACATCACCTTTACAGGACTTGTCCACAGTATAAACGAGGACAAAGTCTCCTGTGCCTAGACCCACAGTGTGGACTCAGACACTTCAGAGGTTGCCATGAATGTTATGGATGCAAAACAGCCTGCACTGAATTCCTCTGGAGCCAGAGGTTGCTCCCTGGCCTGGGTACCACTGACTGTAGAAATTAATTTTCTTTGAGAGGCTGACATCTGTCTTCATGCTGCATTAAAATATTCTCTCCCTTTCTACCACTCAGCAAGTGGAGAAAACTTCTTTGACAGAAGAAATGGCATTTAGGATTGATTACGCTGTGTCAGTTGTTTGGTTGTTGGGGGGGGTTTGTTCACAATTGTGTCATTTTAAAAATCCAAAACAAAACATGATTTATGAACAATAAAAATCATGTTTTATTCTGTTTTATTGAAGTTCATTTTGATAATGAGGATTTTTCCTTCCTTCAACACAGGATTTTTAAAAATATCTGCGTGACTTAGTGAAGTACTTGCATTTCAACAGGATTATGTTTCCCAATGAGAACACTCTGCTGGCATTTGTCCAGACAGCTCTAATTGCTTCTGGTTTATGTGACTAATGAGGAATTCAAGCCTGTACATCCTATCTGTGAAGCCTGTCATTACCAAAGTTTAATCCCGTGTAGCTTTCTACTGTTTAGTATTTATTTGCAGCCTATGCTGAATAAATAGCAGTGAAAAGATCTGCGGAAGAAGTGTGTTTTCTTTGGCATTCCTTGGCATGAGCATTTCACTATGCAAAGCATCTGACACTGTACTTGCTGTTTGTCCTGCTGCAAAGATATATTACCTGATCGTAATTTCTTCTGCTGTGTATTGGGTAGGTCATTGCTCCTGAAACGAAATGCCAGGCTATGAACTATAACAGAAATCCTAACATAGCCAGTGGTGCCACGAGATTCCTCTGTTTTCATTAGCATTCAAGTTATTAAGTTTTTAGGATCCGAGACGGATGGAGTGTAGTTTCCTTTCCCCTTTACCTCCTTGTTAAATCATGGGTAGAAACAACCTTGCTTCCAGTTCCTCTGTGAAATGAAATTAATTCAGTGCTTCTTGGTTAACAGTTTGTAAACTGTTTCTTAACATTCAGTAAGGTCTGAGCTTGGTTTTAAAGCGTAAAGAGGGAAAACAGAAGTGACCCCAGTTCCTACCCAGGGTTTGTCCTCTGACAAAGCCCCAAGTCCCCGTAACCAAGTTTCCAAATCTCTAAAACCAGGATAAATATTAGATCAAGATCAAAAGAAGGGGAAAACAGTTAACAGAGCCTTCCCTGGCTCTTTCCAAAGCAGAAACTCCATCATTCCAGTGATATGGCAACACCTGAAGCATGCCTAATACTCACTGATCTCATAAGACTTGATAAACTTCAGCCCATTGCTGTCGATATGCTGCTCCACGAGCTGTGACAGAGCTGCTGAGAAGACATACAGTCCCATTTCAAACTGCAAACAGATTGATCATAAATAAAGTTTTCAGTCACATAAAAGGCAAGTTCAAGATACTTCCTACTGTCTTCATTGCTGTGCAGTAAAGCAGTCAAGACCCAAGGGAGGCTGAAAGAGTTAAGGAAAGGATAGCAAAGGATTAAGAGAGTCATAACATGGTAGCTTATCTGCTTTTTTAAGCATTTAACTGAGTATTAGCTGTGTTAATCATAAAAAATAATCATTTTAAGATTGGAAAAAAAAACACAACAAAACAAATAGTAATGACTCAGACCCTCTGCAGTGCAGAGAAGTGGGACAGCTGAATTCAGCAGCTGATGGTCTCTGCAGGAACTAAGTTACAAGAAACAAGTCAGGAGGTGCTGGAAGCTTCTGAGCTCAGGAGTGGTATATGGAGGATCAGTAATGAGTAGATGCCTAACTTTCCTCCCAACAAAAGAATGATTACACACTGCACAAAAATAGCAGGTTCTTTGTTAAACTGTGGGACTCTTTGACACTGGATGCTCTAGATAGCAAACATTTACCTGGGTTCAAAGAGTCCCTAGGCAAATTCATGGAATAGGAAGCAACGCACAGGTATTAAATACAAGAGGTACCTTGTAGATAAGCTGCAAACCACTGACAGGAAAAAAAATACTCTTGAGAAACAACATTCTATTTGCCATCTTCATATGCTCTTCCCCAGCTCGTTAAGACACAGGCTCCCAACCTGGGCAGATGCTCTCTCTGACTGCCTACTTGCAGCAAACAGCAACATTTTTTTCACCCAGAACCACTCCACACTTCCTCAGTGTGGGGCTGAAAATTTGTACTACAGGCAAGGATTACCCACCTCATGTTCTTCCCCCCAGGATTTTTATACTGTCACTAGCAATCAGAGGTATTTGGCACTTCTTGGGTAAAGACTTTCATACCTGCAGAGAAAACAGCTGTTGCTGCTCTGGAGGCAATGAGCAAGCTGATGTTAGCAGCAAACAGAGGAGCTGAGGTTGCTGACAAGGAGAGTCCACCTGAGTGAAGTTTAGAGATAAGCTGCACTGCATTCAGAAAGGCTGCATGAAGGCAAGTGTGTGCATGGGGAGAGGCTGGAGCAGGTCCTGCTTGCAAAAAAACAACCTAGCAACCAAACCAAGCACCCTTCCTGCGCTGTAGGTATGGTTTCATGAGGGACTTAGCACAGCACGGGGAAGAGGGGATGCCTGTGTGCAGGGTTGTGTTTTTATTTAGAGACAGATCTACAGGAGCTGCTGATGGCTGTGACCTGCTTGGGTGGCTGCCCACCCTCCCTGGGGTGAAATGGCTGGTGCAGTGGGTGCTGGACCAGTATTCAGCACACTAGTATTCAATTCCTGACTTTAACTTGGTTTTGTGTCTGCAATTTCCACGTGAGAAAATGAATCTAACAGTGTGTCCTGTGGTGTCCTGACTATTAAGGCTGCATGTTCCTCACAATGAGTTTTGGCTGTCCCTGGATCTCTCTGCAGTGCCCAGCACAGTGGGGGCTAAATTTTATCTGGTGTAGCCAGGCGCTGTTGCAATAATAGAGCAAATTTCCTATCATAGATAGTTCCTTGTGGTTGTGGGTTGTTTGGGTTGTTTTTAATTGCCCCCTTTCTTTTTAATTATGGAAGATGCATTTTGGTTGTTTTCTATATGAAATCCCCCATAAAACCTGGCATCCAAAGGAACGATAGGCGCATTATACCTGTTTCTTGTCTATGTTTTACGCATTTCTGTTCCCACTTGAAAATCTTTGCAAAACCTTCTCCTCCCACACAGGAAATAGGGTTTTTCAGTTCCTTAGAGGCTCAGACTTCTCAAGAGCTGTGCACCTGGGTAAGTTATAGTTTCCATGTAGCACATGCATTTCCAGCATCTCCCCAGAGCCTTTTCCCTGTGGTCATCAGAGATCTCATAAGAAACATACATGTGCATGCTCTGAGCTGCCAACAGACTGAGCACAAGGGGATAAACTGTATTAGAAATTAAAATGTTATTTCAGGAGGCTACAGTGTGATTTTGGGTTACACTGAGCTAAATCAGAAGGTGCTCCTGTGAAATCAATACACAAGTCAAAGAAAAATTAAGGCTCCACAATGGTGCAGGTTAATGAGTTTGAGAAAAATGTGGTGGAGTCATGTTAATGACCTATTTGTGCCTCGTGGCTTTAGGTGGGGATTATCTGCAGTTTCATCAGTCACACTGATGAAGGCACCATATTCTAAACCCTTCCGTAGACAGGCAGCTTCTGCCAATCTCCTAGAGCCAACTCAATAACAGTTTATTTTTGTTGTTGTTTATTTGGTTTGTTTTGTTTATGGGGAAATTGCCTTGAGCTGATCTGATCCTAATCTCCTGTCGGTGCAACTTTCTGTGCTCCAGTAAGGCCACTCCTGAGGGATGTGGGATAAGAGAATGCAGAACCAGCTCCTGTGTGAGTTGCATGAAATTCCAGGTTCCTGGCAGCTGAGAGATTTATAATCAAGGAAGGCAAAAAGTTAGAAGTAAACATCCTGGGTTGTATCCGATCACATAGTCACTTTTGTAGGGGTCTGGTCCATGAGGGACTTGGAATCAGGGACAAAAAATGAACCCTTAAGTCCACAGAGCACTGACATTCTCCACCTATTAAATTAAACAGGAAATTAGCGTTGAGGGGAACTTGCAGAATCATTAATAACTATTTTGTTTTGTGGGAAACCAAGTGGATATCCATCTCCCTTGCTGTGCGCTGTTCTCCTGCTTGCATGAAAACTTTCACGCTGTGGTCATGTCAAGAGCTCAGCAGGTACATTCCCACCTAGTGCAGGATGAGATGGTCTGGTTGGTGTTAGAGGAGAGTAAATATTTTGAGGAATAAAGTAAATGGCAGCCTGTTCTCCCTACAAGGCTTTCTGTCTGAATTTGCAGACACGCACTGGAGAGTGACTCCATAAAGAAGACGCAGAGAGCTGTCACCTCTGTGTTTTTTTCACGACTCTCATGGCAAGAGCTGGGCCCTTCCACCCCTGCTCTTGGAGCAGCATCTTGCTCTGGGAGTGGTCCTCTGGTTTCAATGGTGCTATTCATGCGGAGGAAGAGGGCAACATCTGGCTTTATGTTTTACAAGTTATTTTTCTGCTTTGCCCAAGCTTGAAAACAGCCCAGATACTGAGAAATCAACCTCTTATGGCAATAACAGTTCTGAAGTTCCTGTTAAAATGGCCACACTGTAAATAATAACTGCTCATTCTCAAGCGTTGTGGTTGTGCTAGGGAATCAACGTGGTGGGTGTCATGACATTATCCAAGGTATTTGCCTACCTGTGTACAACTGTAAAACCATCCCCTAGCAAGAAAAATAATTCTTAATATTATTCTGCTTCTCTGATCATAAAAATGTTATAAGGCTTGTGAACCTGACCTGTGGAGTGGAGAAAACTGATAGCAAGGGTCCCTAAATAATGGCACATGTCATTATGATGACATTTCTCCAAGTATCTCAGAGAGGGGAATAGTATGAAGGAAAGTTCAGCTCCATCTCTTCCTTTAGTTACACAACTCCAGTGACTTAACATTAGCTCTCAGCTCTGGGAAAGTGTCTGCTTTAAATGGGTCTAGCAGAGCTTTATTAATGCTCCATTCATGCTCATTTTCTTCGTGCAAACTGTCACTATTAGTCAGCAACTGCTGCAGATACGGGACATTCATCAGGTTCAAGTAGGCAGAAAAATATGAGCTTGTTATATCAAACCTGGCTCTTTGAAGCTCTGTGAAACAAGGTTGTTGCCACCTTGGGGAGCTCAGAGCAGCCACGTCAACATCCTAAAATGTAGCAGAGCCTGCCAAAGCGCCGTGGCCAGCTGCTTGCTGAGGTCCTGCAGCACCAGCGGTGCTCCTGGCCACAGTGAGGTAACGTCACCTCCTCCAGTTCCACCACAGTGCACAGACATCAGCACTGCTGTCCGCAGATCCTAATCCCTTCCTGCTCCCAGCAGGTCACCCGCAGCCTCTGGGCCAGTGGGCTTGACCCTGCCTCAGCGAGGAACTGAAATGCCTCACAGCAACAGCGACATTTCGCTGGGCAGACTTTCACTTGCGTCAAACTGACATCCAAAGAAGGGAAACCTATGCCTGCAGAGTTTACTGCATGCATTATCAGCCCACTCTGGTTCTGGTGTGTCTCCTTTCTCCGCTCAGTGAACACAGTCAGGGGTCTGCAAACAGCACTATTGGGTAGCATCCATCATGAAGGAAAGGATTAAAAAAGCCCACTCTACTTTGTTCCTTACCTTAGGTTTCCTTGCCCTGGTGACTGGCCATACCAAGGCAATAGCATCCTAATAGCTAGTGCCCTCCAAATACAAGTAAGGTTTGCCAGCTAGAGGAAAAACTAACATCTTTCTTCCTCTCAAGCCACCCAGCTGACCAACTGGTTCAGCAGCTGTTTTACAGCTCTGGTGAAAGCACAAAGGTCCAAGCAGTAACGTGGTGTGAGGAAGCGGCTTTAATGTGCAGATGCTCGCCTCTGCCTGGATCTATGGGGTATCGTCTGGGCTAGGGCAAACCATGTCAGCCAGGAGCAGAGGCAATGTCAGATGGTCACGGTGCAGAGAGCTTACAGCACTGCTCACAGCACTGCTCAGGAAAAAAGTCAATGTGAGATCAATTGGAGTACAAATCCTCCAGCAGAACTGGCCAGGAAGAGGAGCAATAGCAGATGGATCCTTAAATTCACTGCTGAATCCCTGCTGCTAGGCAGAGCTCATCTCTTGGCTACTGCCAACATCTCTGCAGACAGCAGTGTCTGTGCAGACCTTACAGGTGTCTGTCTTCCAGAGCCAGCAGGACACACTGTGATCGCTGTGATCCACACAGCACAGGCACATGTATCTCACCCAGCGAATTGTACATCAATTACCATCCCCTAAACAGAGGGTAATCTGGTTTCTTGCATGGGTTCCCAAGGCAAGAGGGGGAGAATTATTTGGATGGGAATCCTGTAGAACAAACCCCAGAAACTGTAGAAAATAGGAAAAGAAACCTTCTCCCTGAATCAATGTTCCTGCAGTCGCCCTGCACAGCGTTAGCTTGGAGACCAGCAGGCTGCCAGAAGTGACAACTTTCCTGGGAGATTTAAAACCAAAGTTCCCTCTGACAGCTTAATCCCTTGCACGTATATACCACTCCACATGCCCAAATATTAACTGATTCATGGTTAATTAACCTGAGGCTATAAATTTCCCCTGGCACGTTTTGCAAGACTCAGGATGTGAATGTTAAACCAAGTGTCCCAGGCAAATTGCAGCACTGTAAGAAAAATAATGGGGCAGATCATCACCTGGTCTAGTGCAGCTATGTGGATTTACTCGAGTCCAGGGCCTGACCCAATGGTTCTTGAATTCATTAAAGCAAACTACAACGAATGAACTGCAGAGCTCCTTCCTATACCTAACTCATGTAATTAATTCCCTATTAAGGCAGGAGACATGGTATAAAATAGCACTTTCACATTTATTCAGATGAGTATCATGGCATAGTGATGGAGGAGCTAAAGAAGACAAGCAGTTCAAAGGCAGTGGAATTGAAGGAGTGTTGCAAAAGAGACCACTCTCTGTGAAGGCTGTTATTTAATGAACCTGCTAAATACTCTCCAATAGTTCAGTGGTTTCTCTTCCAAGCATAATTTGTGGAGGGCTCTGATAAGTACCTCTGGCTTTCCCAGGCATCTAGCCCCTCTGTAGAGTGCTGCTACACTAAACTTATATAGTTATGTGCAACCATAGCACTGCTGCATCTGGTTCTTGGGAGCAGTCTCCTTTCCTTGCTGTGACTTCAGAACAACTCCGGGGCTGCAACACGCTTTGGGCAGCCACCCTGACATCAGGACATGGCGCAGGCTTCACACCAATCTGGGTCACAGGAGAGGAGTCTGAGGAGTCTATCAAATGCCTTCAAGGACTTAAGACTCCTTTAGCATAGAATGTGTTTCTGAAATCACATCATCACCTTGCACTAGATGCTGTAGAAAAAAAAATATTATAACACTTATTGCAGACAGATTCTAATCCAAGTATGTTCTAAGTCTAAAGTAAGAGGCAGCAGGGAGATGCAGACAGAGGGGGAAACACAAGGAAATGATGAGACATTACTGAGAAGTGCACTAGAAAGCAATCTCAGCATGCTAGTACTCACCAGTTATCAAATTATTTGGAAGAACCATGGCAAAAGTGAGCTTTACAGCAGTTTTGCAGCACTGATGATACTGCCAGAGTTGATGACGGTTCCCTTTTTATGTGGAGATAAAGCATAAAGGAATATGGTACAAAATAATGAATGGTAAGAGATGTCACACACGCTTATCCTCTCTTAAACTGCAAATGCACAAGGATAAAACAAAGGAAAACAAAGACATTTAAAGGAGGAAACCCCTTCTTTCTATATATGGGTGCTAGTAACCTGAGGAACTTCTTGTTGTGTGATTTCACTGAGTTAAGACACTAACAGAATTCAGAAACACAAAGGATTCTTACATTTTTACTGAGCAAACTGTCTGGAAGAAATTAATCCTCAGGGCATTTTGTTCCATAGGCCTCTGTCTAGCCCCATGTGAAAGAAAAGTGCCTCTTCCTGGACATGGGAGAGGGGTGATCACTCTAATATCTAATAAGGCATAAACAGGAATGGAAATGTCCTCTGCAATTAAAACACTTACCGGAGTGTGCCCGTGTGGGTTCTCCAGTGTCTAATAAAGCCTGAGGTCCCAGTGCAGCTTATCAGGAAGGGCATCCAACAGCTTATTTACACTTGTAAGAACTCAATATGTTTGAAATCTTTACCTTTCTGTTATGTTTAGTTGAAACTGGCTCATGAGTTCAAAACTAGTTAGGGAACACACCTGCCCCATAAACATATACGTGCATACTCACAACATACTGTATGATGGCACAAGTCTCATCTTGTTATAATACCAGGCTAAAAAGCATCATGGACACAGCAATGTTACCTCTTTGAGCCCTTCCCAAAATGAGGACCTGAATTCACACCAGCATTTTACACTTACATTCCCAGAGGGCATCCATAGGCATACTCAGGACCAGGATCAGGATGGCAGGGGCTGGACAGCTTCTAATATCCAAAACCACAGGTCTGGGGACATGAGAGATGCTCACCTCCCTCCATCTGCACCTGCGTGCTTCTTTATGCAGAGCAGTTTCAGAATGAGGGACTTCATTCATCTCCCAGATCCCCGAGAAGAACATCTTGGCCCTGCGTGCCTGGGTGACACGTGCTGGAGGATACAGACGACGACTGCCAAACCCCCAGCCCTGGGCAGGCGCCGGCATTCCCGGAGCAATCCCTCTTGCCGTGCTGCACAGACAAACCTTCACACCCGCCAGCACATCGGCTCGTTTCCCCGCCACTTTCACAACAAGGCTCGCCAACCTCCACTACGATCTATGCTGGAGCCATCACTCAGTGATTTGTGATGTACTGAAACACAGTTTACATTGCAAAAAGCTCTAATATGTCCCTGGAAAGCAATTAAGAGAGAGTTGCATATGAGTGTTAAGGGTTTTGCTTCATGAACAGATGTCCTCTTGGCAGATGCATCACCGACCTCTTGCTCCAGCAAGCTTTCCTCCAGCTCAGAGCCTCAGCAAGGAGAGGGACCATCTTGCTCCTGATCAGCCAGGCTGATTTTTATTAGCCCTTTCTCCGGAAATAAGAAGTATGGTAAAGTGAGGTGATCTTCCCCCGCGGCTGCTGATGGGGATTATAGAGCTGGCAGCAGCAGGAACACATTAAGGAAAGCTCCCAGCAACGGGTAAGTTTTAAAATGAAAGCTGGCTCAGTGTTAATGTGCAAGTAATGTGTCCCAGCTGTCTTTAATAAAGCAGCCAGCTGAAACTCAGCATCATAATAAACGGAGCAAGGATTTCACAAACATCCTGGCTGCTCAGAAAGACACCGTCTTTTTTTAATTTTTTTTTTTCCTCAGAGATTGATTAAACATTTCCTGTTTTCAGCTTTCCAGAAAGGTCCTCAGGAGCCTCTCCCTGCTGCATTCATGCTGGCAGTCTCATTTTTCAAGGCCCTCTCCTGGTCCTGATGTGACATGGAGACAGAAGGATTTGTGTGGACCTGGTACCTGGGCAAGAAATGCTTCTGCTGAGGCCGCTGCCCTGCCAGGTTGGATGTCATCCCTGCAGGCACAGGGCTGCACGATGCTGATGGCAATCCCGAACATTGGAGCCCAGATAGGAGCCTTATGACCCATCACATCCTATTTGCAGACAAGGTGAGGAGGAAGTTGTCTGCAGCTGGGAAATAAGCCTTGGAGCATCAGTGATTTCTACTTTTGCTGCTGATTCATGTAGAGTCACCCTACGGCTAGACCATCAAAGCTGGTTAAGGGTTCAATAACTCACACAGAAACAAGCCCCTGAAACTGAACCTGCCGAAGCAGCTGGGCTGGGTTTCATCCCATTGAACTCAGGTCAGCCTTTAGAGTCTCTCCCAGCCAGTGGATCCAAACAGGCACCTTTGGGAACAATCAATTCGAATTAACTTGAGTGTCTTTTTGAAATAAAATTTAATACATCCTAGAAGCACGCAGACCTGACTGTGCACCTCTCTTGTGTCCAAAACCCAGCTTCACACCCATACTATGACTGCATCCAGCCCCAGTCTGCAGGAGGAGAGTCCCCTGGCCATACCAGTCCTTTTGATCATCCAGGGCTTCTACAGATCTTTACACAAACTCCTCTGAATCAAGGAACTGAAAGAAAACAATGTGACTTTTCTCAGCTTTTTTTCCCAACCTCTGGAGACCAATCAGAGCTTGAAATCCAAAATGAGGGATGAAAGCTGCCTTGAAATTCTCACATGTTCCTGCCTCTGCTTAGCAAGCAAGCAGTACATCTGACTTGAGGCACACAGGCATTTCGCCAGCCAATAACACCAATTTCGCCAATTAACTTTCAGTAGTGGAGGATCTGGCTAGACCTACTCAAGTTTAATACCAGATAATGTGTGATGACTTTCAGTGCATTCATTCCGAATGTGTAATGGGCTTCAGTATTTCCTATAGCTCTGTAATATCTCCCATAAAGGTATAAATCAACTCTGTGGTACAGAAGAGAGAAAAGGCCCAAAAATGCTCACTATAGTAAATGGAGAAATATCATCATCTTCTGGTTTCAGTGGTATGTATCCAAATATCTCTAGAATTCAAGCTTCGCCTGTTGTTTAGAAATCCCTGTGATTTCCCCTATGTTGTTATCTTGATAGCCAGATAGGGATCCCTTCATGACTTGGAATTTTACTACTTCTTGCCTTCACCTTCCGCTTCTGATAAGGGTGTTGCAAGGATTAGTTAATATTGTAAGGTGGTGATTGATGAGGGGATCTTTCAAAACACAAAATGCCACCTGATGCTGAGGATTTTCAGGGGAGTTTAGAGAGTGACATTCCTAAGGAGCTCGTCTGAACTTGACCTCTCTAGATCATAAAATTGTCATGCAAACCAACATGAAATGGAAATATTCTCTAAAGTTCATTTTCGGTAACATGCTGGTGAATGGTGAAGGCTTTGGTTGATGCTTCTGGCTACCCATAAATTTCTGCAGCATTTGTAACATTCTGAGGGATGTTCCAAGAAAACAGATTAATTTTCTTTCCCCCGCAGTCTTATTTTACTTTGAATCCTCAGCATTTTCTTTTCCTAAAACAAGGTATCAAAATACCTTGGATGGAATTTTTCAATACATTCTCTGAAACACCTTGCCAAAAAACATTCACTTCAAACAGTATTTGTTTGGAGTACCTGAGTTTTCCTTCAGCCTCAGGAATTCTGCTTAGCACAACTCCATAATATTTTAAAATGGAAACAAAACAACATTAAAATTTATCTAGCCATATGCAGTGGCTTTTTTAGACTTTCTACGTTGATCCTGGGTGACTGAAAATAAGTTTTTCTGGAGTTTTCTCAATTTTTTTTTCACGTGTGTTCATCTTTTTTTCTCTTCTATATGATATTCTTTCTTACTATCCTCTTACAAGTTATTTCTAAAATAACTATCACTGAAGTATTTCATATGTTCAGGATTTTTTCCAAACACTAGTCTGGCCATTCCACAGAAGTGATTTAGAGTAGCTCGTACTCTTTATGGTTTTGTAGTTCATGCAGTATATCGACCCATAAATGCAGAAAAAAAAATATATTTCAACACCAGCTAAAAATATTTTCCCAAAAAAATTTCTACCCAAGAAAAATGTAATCTTCTTTACGGGGGAAAAAAAATAATAAATAAAACCCCAACCTATTTTGAGAAACTTTTCCATTTCAGTATATAAAGACAATACTCTTTCTCACTGTTTGAGCTGCTTCCTTTTGAGAACTAAACAAAATAAATATTTTTCTTGATGAAAAACCATGGGGGGAAAAAAGAGTGAACATTTTTTTTTGTCTCTACCTTAATGCTCCCGCTCTAAAAAAAGATACACAAAATCAAAATTAAATGCAAAGTCAAGAATCAGAAATCATCGTCTCCATTTTCATTATGTCACAACGTATAAGCTATCTTCCTAAACGTGAGAGCATTTCTGATGAAAGCAAGCCCTGGACAAAAATCACTTAGCCTTAAAGTGAAATGCTCTCTCAGAAGAAAGGTTAGATTTTGCTGAGCTCACACTTTCTCTGTCAGAGCTTTGACAATTAAGCTACCACTTTGCTCTGCAAATTGCCATTGAACTCACATCTTAGACTACAGGCAAAGTAAAACAGCACAGTACACACACTGCAAAATCAGACGAGGAACCTGCCCGGGACAGGTGGACAATTTGACCTTTGGAACAGTTGGTTCTTTTCATTTTCTGTTTCTATAGCCTAAACACTGGTCTCAACAAAATAACCTTGAAAGAGGCCTTCAGATAGCACAACCTGTGTCTGTGGTACAGTTAATGCTCGAGGCCTGAAAAGGGAACAAACCTCTAGTGTTTTTGGTGCTGTCCCTCCCCCAGGATTTCTGGTCTGACACAGACAAAGCCAGGATAAAGGGAAGGGCCTGTTATTATCCTCCTCCACATCTCCATTTGATGGGCTGAGAACCAGGGCAGAAGGTCTCATGACTTATTTTTGGACTCACACCCAAAGCCTGTGCCAGCAATGGTATTTAACCCGGCTCTTTGTCCTAGGCCAATGTTGTATCAATAAGACCGACTTTTCCCTCCATAGATTTTTTTCCAAACAAATACACATTTGTAAACTGCCCCTGCTCTTTTGCTATGGCGTATCATCCCTGTCAGCCTTTCCTTGGCATATACCCAACCAATATGGCCATGTCTTGTTGGCAGCTTCATCCCTCTGAGAACTTTGCTATTGTCATGATGCTCCTCTGAGACCAAAGGTCCCAACCAAGATGGAGACTTGGTTGTTTTAAACACCACCTAAAGTTACATTTCTACAAAATAAACCTCTTCATAAAGTGACAACTCTTCTAACAGACCTGTTGTGGTTTTGTGGTGTGGGTTTTTCGGTAGCGAGGAAGGGACTACAGAGATGACCCAGGTGAGTAACTGCTGGAAGTTCCCCTGACTCCAAGGTTTTAGTAGCAGGGGAGGACACTGCAGAGATGGCCCCTGTGAGAAACTGCGACCCAATCTACCACCACAGCCCCAGCCCCTGCACCAGCCCTGGCCCAACCGACCCAGCGCAGCCCCTGCCCAAGAGACAGGGGTAACTCAGGAGCCAGCAAAAGAACCTGCGGCAGTGAGAGGAGTGGGATGTGAGAGAGACAGCTACACAGACATGAAGGTCAGTAAAAAGAAAGGAGAGGGAGGAGGTGCCCCAGGGCAGAGATTCCCCTGTGGCCCATGGTGAAGATCATGGTGGCACCCATTGTCCCTGTGCAGTCCATGGAACTTGATAGTTTATGGAGATTTAAGGGCGGAGCAGATACCACCCTATAGCCCATGGAGGACCCCACGCTGGAGGAGGTGGCTGGGCCCGAAGCAGGTTATGACTCCATAGAAGGGATGAGTCAGGAGCAGTTAGTGGAGAACTGCAACCCATGGGAAGGACTCACATTGGAGAAGTTTGTGAAGGACCCTCCTGTGAGAGGGACTCCACACTGGAGCAGGAAAAATACTTTTTCTAGATTTTCCAGCAGTCTAAATGGGACAGCTCATATTTTTTTTCAGGAGAATAAAGAATGGGATGTCTATATTAAGTGATTTTTTTAGAAACTTCTACATTCATTTGCGTGTCTTGCACAGTTAGTCTTGAACCTAGTCCTTCATAATAGTCATGTTAACATGAATGGGATGGAAACTGGTTTGGCTCTTGCCATAGGGGCTGTGCTGTGATTATATGAGTAAACAAGCCTGTCTTTTGTGAGGTTTTTTTAATATTTGTTTTTTGTTCTGCAACTGAACAAAACCCAAACTTTCTAAATTTGTTTCACTCACAAGAAGAAAAAGATATGACAGGCCACCCTGGACCACAAAAAACTTCCTAATAAGAAACATAGCTCCAACAAATGAGCTTTTACCTACCTATAGAAAAGGAAGACATAAAGAAGCACAATGAAAGAAGAGTTGGTTGGAAGATTTCAGATCAACCACAGAGGTGAGACTCTTCATGAATAGTGCAGAAGAGAATGGTGCCGTCGCACTTGGGACTTTTGGGCCAGTGATTTGGGGTATGGAGGAAAGCCCACCTCTATCAGAAGGGGCAGAAGGCATGGAGAAGGTAATTTCCACTTGTGTCACATATTTAGCCAAGGGCACAGTCTACTCCAGGGCAAACAGTTGCAGGCAGTGTATTAGCAACATCCATGGCAGGGACAGGGTCTAGCTTCAATGCCAAGGACAAAGATTTTCAAGTAGACCTTCCTGTAGGCTCTCAGACTGACTTTGCCTGAAGTGTCTTGCTATAAGAGCTTTTATTTTTGTTTGTTTGTTTGCATGGTTCTGCACTTTGTAAGACTTAGGCCAGAAGTGGGAGTGAGGAGACATTGCACAGAATGCTGGCCCCACAGTGTTTTCAGCCACCAGCGCAAGGAAGGGCAGAACTCACAAAAAGGCTGGTTTTTCAGAGCAAGAGAATTCAGACAAACACTGACCACTTGAGACTTAATTACTCTGGTGCAATATGGGGAAAACAGGAATGGAAAATGCCTCTAGGATCACTCAGGCTCATTGCCTGCCAGAATAGGATTTGACTTCTTCTCTGTTCGGTCCAGTCCTGGTATAAAATTCCTTACCAAGGAGCCTTGAATGCTCATTTTAGAAGAGCAGCAGAAGTCCTCCTCCTGTTGAGGAAGGCAACTACTCAAAGCTGGGGGGGTGATGCCTTTGAGGTAGCAATCAATGCTGGCAGTCCAGCCTCAGAGTCCCCCTCACAGGGTTATTTTCTTCTGGAAAGGGACCCACGTTTTATTTGCTTTCCCCTGTGCTTTTTCATTTTATACCCAAGTGAAGACAGTGCCCATTGAACTGAGCTGCCTTTTCCATTACTTCATCATTTCCATCTCTTTTCTCTGCAAGTTGCAGAGAAATGATCATAATGTCATCACGGGGAAAGATTACTCTCAGTTGTCCCAAATTTCCCTTTCCTAGTTTTTTATCATTGCTCCTCCATGTGCCTTCACATCTCCTGAGGGAAGCTGTAAAGAAATAAATGCTCTTTCCTTTCCAGAAAGCAGCCCAAATTAACATTTTCCTTTGCCTATGTTGCTCATTGTCCAATATTTAAGTCAGATCCTCAGCTGATACAAAGCTCACAAATCCGTACTCTATCATTTTGTGGCAGCTGAGAATTGAGGTAAAATGGGTCTGAGCAAAAAAATAAGTCTCTGGTTTTGGACTGTCCTGTCAGTGGCACAGACCAGCCACTTTCAATGTTGCTAGCAGAAACCATCTCTCTGGTAGGACAGGCAAAGAAAGTGTCCAATGCAGGAAACTGGGTATTTTATACATTGATAGAATCTCTAGACATCTGAAGGAAAACCAGATGCTATTGTAGCCAGTCTAAAAAGCTCTAGGGTTAAAAGAACAAGTAATCAGTCTCTCAGAAGTGTTTTTTCTTTTCATCAGAGTCCTCAGGGCCACATTTATCCTTACAAACTATAAGGCCATTGACATCTACGTAAAGTATTTCCTGCTCTTCTGTCTCAAAACACACACATTTCTGCCTGGAGTGGAGACCCTGAGATGAACATGTGTTACCCTGCAGCAAATGTACTGAGGGATGTAGAAGACATATAAGCAACATGGAAGCCAAGAAACATGATGGATAAAACAGGTTGGATTTTCATCGCTGGTGGCCATAACAACACACAATAGAAAGTGCAATAAGTACAGTGTTTCCGAAAGGATGTGAGGTTATGGATCCAGCAATATCGGTAAATGGCGTCTGCTCTTCAGTTTGACCACATAATAGCTAAACTGCCGTATTTTCCACACTGCTCAGCTAAACAGCTTAAATTGGACCCTCTCGAAGGCTAAAAGGAATCAATTTCATCCTAAACAATTCCAAGGCCAACCTGACCAAAACCTTTAATTCACGCCAGTTAAAGTCAAAAGCTTTATGGCCGTGGTTATTGTTTAATATCCACCAGCAGAGTGAAGTGCGATGGCCTCATTCCCCTTGACCTCCCACTACAGAGGTGACCAGCAGCTGATAATTGGGATTACTCAGAAGTGAGCAGCTCCATGGCTCAGTCCTCCGTTATCGACTTCTTCATTTTGGCACAGCTCTGCACCCTTCTTATTACCTGGAAACTACTAACACCCTGGTCTGCATTCCCCTTTCAGGGGCCACTCCACAGAGCATAGTGCTGACCAGTTCCTGGCATGTTCTTTCATCTGATGAAAGAGCTTATTTAAACTGAAATTAGAAAATTTCTGCTCTGCCAGACACCGGCTGAAAAATATGTTAGTAGATGCTTTGTCATAAGCAAATCCAGACCAGAGTTTCCCTCTAGGTTCCTCGAGTTCTAGTTACGAGGTCCTCAGTTTTCAGCCAGGTGGGTAAAAATCATTCACATTTTACAGATGGGGGAACTGTGGTGGAGCAAAAAGTGTAAGAAACACACCCAAGAACAACAGTGGTATTTCTTTCTGTGGTGGAGTGAAGAGTCAAGCTCAGATCTCCTGCCACCCAGTGGGGTGCTTTCACCACACCAACCTCCTTCCTTTGTAAACCTGCTAGAACTGGATTAATGGACAGCACTTCAAGCCCAGTGGCACCAGTCATCCCACAGAGAGCAAAACAGTGCCCAGGGTCAGCGGCTGGATTGCTGAAATGCAGAAGTGAGGCACATCACACACATCTACTGCAGAAAGAGAAGCATACAGTCATGGCTGGAGTGTCCCACCACCACCTAAGACAGAAAAAGCTAAAATTTGTCTGCAAAGGAAACTACACAGACAGCTCGTGGAAACCACTTGCAAACAGCCCTGCCATCCAGCCCAGGACCTGATGGATCAGACCACCCACTCCAGTGCAGGCATCAGGCACCACATACCTGGTGATCAGTAGGGGAGGAATTCATTCCACTTAATTACAGATGCCTACAAGGTAGAGCTGGCCACCCTCGTGCTCTTCAATGGACGATTTTTAAGGAGAGACGTCTGACCTACTTTAGAGCTCTATTTTAAGATAAGCAGGATATAAAAAAATAGAAAAGGCATCTGCAGAGTCCAGCTCGGATAGAAATGTCCATGCTCCACGCATCTCCTTTTGATCATATGTATCTCACCCAACATGACAAATGAAAATAAACTCAAATTTAAGGAGAATTATCTCAAAAACTTGTCACTTGATGCTTAGTCCAGACTGTCTTTTTTTGTTTAAAAAAAAAATATATATATTTCATATAGGTGTAAGTGTAGTACAAAACCATTTGGCCACAGTACAGAGCTGATACTTAGGAATGTTTCCACTGTGAAAGATATTAATTAAATTAGCATCTTTGTGATGCAGTCCTGTTTATCTGCAGAGAAAGTTTACATTCTCATTATCTTCTGGACATAGTGGGAATCAAAAAGTGAAGAAGAGCCTCTCCCTATCTTCTTGGTCTCTTTTTCTGGTCAAATTTATACTCAAAACACAGTCCTCGCGGTCAGCTGGGGTTACACGCACAGCTGATTTGTGGCAGTTCTGGGCTTTCTGCTACCATCTCCTCTCCTGTTCTCTGGTGTTTCTGGCACATTTGTTTTTACACACAGAATTCAACCAAAACAATACCCTGACTCCAAGTTTGCCTTCTGCTGCCAGTGAAACAGCTCCGGCAGTACAGCTGGGTTTCTGAAGAGCCTTGGTACAACTTCTGTTTTGGGAAACAATTTCTATTACTTGAACACAGACCTTTCTGTCTGGAGGGGTGGATGGCCATAATAGCCAGCAATTCAGTGACAATTTGCAGAAAAGGTCAGGCACGGGTAAAATGAGTAGCAGAGCTTGTACCCTTCAGCTCTTGGTTTCCTCCTGAATGGTTCTGGAGCAGACCCTACTTTCAATCACTTCCTATTTTGCCAAACTTTAACTGTGTGGGCTGAAGTGTTATGCTCCGGATATCTGCTGCAGGCTAAGTGTTTCAAGTCAATTTGAGATAAAATGTTTCAGGAGATTTTGTGCACAAGGCAAAGGAAAAACACATTCTTTTGCCCATGTTAAGCAAGCTGTTCCAGCAAGACTGAGGAAATGTGGTTTCACCTCAACACACGCTCTTTGGCTGCTGACATAACCCCTCTGCACTCCCCCTCATTCCTCCCATGTCTTCTGCTCTGTTCCTCCAAAAAAGCGACAAAATACACCATGGTTTATCCTGAGCCGTGCACTTACAGACAGACTGGACATGATGAAGTTTGACCTCTTCTCCCCATTTTCAAGACGCTTACATACATCTCTGTCTTCTACTCAGCCATCAGGTTTCACAGAACTTGCAGGAACTTCACTGTATTGGAGATCTTCTCCCTTCTCTCAAAACTGGTTTGAAATTAGCCAAATAAATAATTGAAAAAGGTGAAGACATAGGCAGAAGGAATGATCACATAATCCTTCTTTTCACATAGATTAAATCTTTATTGGACCTTTATTAGTGGCATTACCAACTCTGCTTACAGTCCATTTAATAGCACATCCGTGTATTAACGTGTACCTAAATACTGAGGAGAAATGAAAATTAATCAAAGACCCAATCCAAAGCCTCTTGTGCCCAGAGCAATTATTTCAACACCTCTGTGGAGCTTTAAATCAGGCTCAGAAAGAGGAACAAGACTTGGCACATACCTTTAATTTAGGATTTATTTTGAAGTAATAAAACAATTTTTAAACCCCTAAATTTTCTGCAGAGAGAGAGATTTCCACGATGTTTCTCGTCTCATCCTTGTCTCTTGGGTGCAACCTTTTTGCATAATTGAAAAAAAATATTCAGCAAACTGGCTCTATTAGCATGATGAGCCACATTAAAGTGAGCAGTTGTCCACTGGGGCAATGTGAGGAAGGTGTTGAGGTGGATGGATTTGGAGCAACTGTAAAGAAAGCTGCTAAAGGACTGTGATAGATTCTGTGTTTACAGCTTTGCTGGCACCTGCAAAGGACTGGAAGGATGTTTTGGACAGTCAAAGAAGAGATCGTTTCTGCAGAAATTCAGTGTATTGCCTTCCAAGTTTAATGGCTTCAAGGAGTCCAGCCCAGGTGTTCATTGCAGGGGTTTAATCCAACAAGCAGCCTCTGGAGTCTGCTCCACACGCTCACCTGGTGACTAGGGGCAAGGCAAAAGAGCCAACAGTCTGGCATGTGTTTGCACATGCAGACGCTGCACTGGATGTGACAAACGAGGCTCAGGGAGTGCTGATGGGTTGAGGGAATGTCAGAGCAGACAGCTTTGCTTCGAGGTGGGGACCCACTTCAAGTTTTTTTGATGTTTGCAACAGGAGCAAAGCAGGTAAAAGATGCCCTGACACAAGTGAGGATGAGGTGCAAACACAACACCACCGGTGGCTTCACTTCATTTTGAGGGGAGGATGGAGAGGCTCTCTCTTGCAGTCATGAGGTTTCCTTGCTTCAGCAGGTTATGTGCTATTAGGAGTAACAGATCTTATTAAGAGCTGTTGTCACTTACATCATGGCAATGGAATTACACTGCACTTTACAAATAGTGGGAAGGATGTGCAAAGGCAGAAAGCAGAATTAGAGAGAACGCAATTATTATTTGCATATGATTCCTCAGTATTTGAGGAATCAAGTGAAAAGCTCTTCCTATGCTCTTCATCTGAGCATCTGTAGGTGATTCAAAAGGAAACTCCTTCTCACCTCACCTCTGAATTTGTCTTACATTCTTCATATTTACTTACAAATTTGTTATGAGTGGCAGAAGAAAGGAGAATATTGCTAACCAAGCACTTATAATACAATGCCACCCTGTGCTAATGCCAGCAAACCCCTTCTTTAGTCACCTGGCTGCATCTGGTCTCTTCCAGCAGTGCATGAAAATTAAAAGGTGAGTGTAAGAACTTATTTGAAGAAATGTTTATCTAAAATTTGAAATGTCTGGTAGCTTGGAAGACAAAAGTTCATGGTCACTGCCCAGACCAGAACAGAAATTCCTATGTAAGACACCAACTAAATGACATCTTTTGGGCACTCACACAGGACGCACCAGTATGAAAAGTATTCTTGACCACTTCTCTGATATGGGCCTTTGGGTTCAGTCGAAGTAAGAAGATTAAATGCCATGGAAAAAATGTGCATTGACCACTCTTCCCCTTGGACTGCTTATAAGGGATACCAAGAGGACAACAAAACCCAGCCGGTCATCCAGCTTGATTAATGAGCCACACAATCATGTTGTGGAAACCTATTGCTCTGCATGCATTATTTTGTCTGACGAAATACCAGCAAATTAGTTCAGAAACTCTTGGACAGCAGAGCTGCAGTATTATTGTCAATTCTCCTTCCACCAGCCCTTCCGCCATCACAGAGGGAACACACAGGCAGGCCTTTTCATATGCCCAAAAGTGTCTGAGATGCTCACCAAAACGAACAATTCATCCTCCCGGCATTGCATGAAGAAGTCCCGGCTCCTTGGCGACTGCACAAGCTTCCTGAATACAAGAACATGCATGTAATTACCAGCAGCCCTAAGGTTAGCATAAATCAAAGTGAGAAGTCAGCTGCCAGTGGCACTTCAGATGCAATGCCCACGTCTCAAATGGAGCTGAGCTAAAGAAATAACCCCATCCAAGTCCCTGAATGAGCCATGGCTTGTAATGGGCTGGCACAAAGCTACATTATGCCACAAACTGCACCTGCTTCTAGAGCTGCCGCAGCAGTGACAAATAGAGATGCCACCTGGCAAGATGGCATTTCCTGAAGCCTACAGTGATGGAGTGGAAAAAGTAAAAAAAACAACAAACAGATGGTGCCTGCAGAAATGGGAGCTACATGGAAAAAACAAAGGGCATTACAGCGACAACCAGTACACTGCTCTCAGCCCTCTCTAAACTGTCACGCACATCCTTGGTGGGTGGTAAAGACAGGCCTAAATTCAGGTGCCTTCTCTCCCCAGAGAAAGGGATCTTGTTTTTCAAGTTCATTGGTCCTCAAACTGTATGAAAAAGATTAGAATCACAAAGACCTACTGAGCAGTGTCTGTCCCCAAGCATAAAGACAGCAAAAAATAAAACGCAAGGGCTGACACTACTAGAAACAGGCCATCTGCAAAGGGATGTAAATGTGACTGTGCCCCCAAGTCATGGCTTACTGTCTTGGAAAGCAGAAACATGCTGACTGAAAGCATGCAATTAGTGCCAAGAAGAGTATAAAGTATGGGAATACAAGAAGTGGGGAGGTGGTCGAATTTGCAAAAAGGAAACAAACAGTTTGTTTATCTCAATGAATTCATTGAAAAGCTTGGAAGTAACAAACAATCAGAGGTGCCTCTGCCACGGGTTATTGATTCTGTCAGTGTCCGGCTCCAGTTGCAACCACCAGTTACAGAATAAATGGCCTGAAAGGGGAATCACTTCCTGACTCACAATAGTCATGCCCTGAAACATAAAAGTTTATGTCTTTCCCATAATTCTTGTTTATCTAGTCTTTAAAGTGTTATGACTATAATGCTGGACAGCCTGTTGTCTACTGAAATATCTTACTGTTGTTTCCATATAGTCAATTATTTCTTGAGTCATGACCCTGGAGATTTCACAACAGACTTGAAATAATAATTGCATCTCAAGAATCTGAAAGAGCTTTGCAAATTATGGACAAGATCCCACCTCTGTTGGCAGGAGATGGCCCAAGTCCACATTGCTGGAGCCCCCAAAGTAGCAGTCTCCTCAGAGACTGAAGTTACCTTCCCATGGGAAGGGCAGGAGAAGGAGGAACATGGCTTTCCAGGTACTCAAGGAGCAACTAGAAAATCTCAAAGTGTCTAAAATCATTCACAGAAGAGTCAGTATCTGCTCATGGGTGACAATATACTCTAGAAATTGTATGCAAATACCTGATTTGGATATTTCCTCACTTTTTTTTTTTTCCTAGTGTTCTCCTCTTTCATGCTATTGTTCCTCTGTTTTCCATGCCTAGGAAACCTTTCAGCCCTCCATTTCAGCTTCTGCCTAACCTATGAAACCAGTTAAGCGTGCCTCATCCCAACCTCACTGGTGTTACCAGTGGTCTCCTTTTGGCTGGATGACCCTGTTGTCCCATTAAGGAGACCATAAGCATCATTGTGGTACTTACAAATCCCGCTTCCATGTGGCATGCTACAGACTATGCATAATAAACAGAGATACATGTATCCTCATGTATTCGTATTCCTCGTCTGATTTTCTTTTAACAAGGAACATTCATTTGTTGATGTCCTCACTCCTTGCGTATGCCACACACAGTCTTTCTGCTCAGAACTCACACAGACAGCAATCAGCAATCATCTGCAGCTTGGGCTACAGTTTTGGAGAGACATCTCACACTTGCCCGGGTATAAGACCCAACACTGAAGCATTGATCTTCCCAGAAGGACACCAAAGTTTTCTGTATCAACTCCTGGGGAAGTTTCACATCTTTCCAGAATAACTGAAGCATGCTGAAGTCTCTGTGTATCAACAGGTGAGCATCTCACCCAGGGTTTAATCTTCTCTTCAGGCAGGGCTAAGCTTAAAGACAGATTTTGTCTTCTTTTTTTTCCCCTAAAGAACATCATACCTCACTGCTGCTGTGTTATAACTGCAGGAAGCTCAGCTTAGGCAGCTGCTGTTGTGAGACCAGGGTGAGCAACCCAGCAGAAGTTAACAAATGAGAGAGTCAAGAGGATGCAGAAGCGGAAAGATGAAGAAGAGAAGAGAAGAGAAGAGAAGAGAAGAGAAGAGAAGAGAAGAGAAGAGAAGAGAAGAGAGAAGAGAGAAGAGAGAAGAGAGAAGAGAACAAGAACCTTCAAACAAGAAGCACTTGAAATGACAAAAAATCAATCCAGTTCCTGAAGGAAAAAAAAAATATAATTAGACTTAAAGACAAAAGAATTGGCACAAGGGCAAACACAAAATTGTCAGAGCCCCAAAAATGGATCCAGTCACAATGCCAGATGCAACACAGGAATAGTTCAGATCCAGAACAGAGCTTTCCAGTTCCTATCTATTTCTGGGATAATCAGTACCATGGGGGAAAGGGAAATAGAAACACTCTAAAGTTTATCTAAGGGATGGAAACACACCCAGCATTTGACATGAGAAAAGAAAATGTGCAATCATCTAGCATGTGAACTGCAGGAATGGCCACAGGCCCGGGCAGGATCACACTCTATTGCACCGAACTGCATGAGTGCACATGGAGAGGCTGAAGTGAAAATACTCTCTCACCATCTGCTCTGACAGCATCTGAAACAAATATGCAAAGACTGGTGGTTTGGGTTTTTTCCTCCAAACAACTCAGAAATGAATGAAAAGCCTCCTACAATCTATAAAAAAAATTCAGAAAACGTTTCCATGTTTTCCCATCTTTGTTCAAAGCACATCACAGAAGACAAAAGGCCTCAGCTGGTCTAAAATATTATTGAGCTCAGGTGAAATGTTCAAATTTGCTTCCACTGGAGAATTAGGTTTCTAAAACTTGTTGATCTGTTCCAAAGATGTTGGAAGTTAGGAAAAAGTGTCCTGACAGAGTTTTGGGCAAAGGCTGCAAGAGAGAGAAGTTTGTGCTTCACGTAATCAAAAAGACTGAGCAAGAGAGTGAGAGGAGGGGAAGAGGATCAGAGAAAAAAAGAGATAGACCAGCACTTCAAGAGTGACTAATAACTTTGGATGTCTTGTTTCTAAAGACCTCAGCTTAAAGAATTGACCAGATTGTCTCATGTGTGAATCAGCAGAGATTCTCTGCTGGGATCAGCAGCAAGGGAGTGGATAGCAAACCTGAGAATCAATATAGCTCGTACCAACTCCTGGCTCTGCTGGCTGGTCTTAACTAAAATTCACTGCCTCTGCTTTTCACTTCCCAGCCCAAACGTTCTTGACTATACAGCATGATGACCTCTTTGAAGAAATAATTGCCTCCCATTCTGGATGGGGCACCTCCTGCCTCAATTTAGACATCAATAACACAGCTGACACTCCAGCATTCCTTGAAGTTGGTGAAGAGAAAGAGGCTTTCTCGGGAGATCAGTTTTAGGTGACTGTCTCATGATGTCCCACTCTCAATTGAAACTGCATTGTCTGTACTCTTCCCATTGTCTATAGCTCCAATGTAAGCACTCACACTCTAAACTTCAACACTTGGTCACCTAAATCCCAGTCTGTATGTGTCTCTCTCTGTATCAAGGAGCCCAGATTCCAGCCAGGACCTCAGTATACAGCCATAACACAACTAATGTTAGATCTGAACACACTGAGGCACTGGGTTCACAGCCACCAGTTCCTTAGGGACTCAGCTCCTAACCTGCACCGTAGCTAGGAAACTATTGGGAATCAGGGACCTAAAAGCCTCTGTGGGTCAAGATTCAAATGCCTGACTTACTGGAAGTGTAACAGCAATGAACTTTACCCACCTTCCAAGGGCTTTAGAGGAGTTGTTGTGGTTTCATACTTCCTCTAACATCTACTGCTGCTGATCTGCTGACCTCAGAGGTCCTGGGATACATCCCATGTTTGGGACAGGATGAGAACTGGTACTGTGGCCTTTTTCCCATTCCCAAGAACCAGCCTATAATCAGAAACTGGCAAACCTCTGAAAGTTTGGTGTGCCATCCAAAAAAGTTCATATGAAAACATTAGGGACAGGAACTGGGATCCAAATCTGCTGAGAGCGAACAGGGCTTCTTACCATAGCAGGGCAGAAAGTGCT
Source organism: Syrrhaptes paradoxus (assembly GCA_013400615.1). Classification (NCBI taxonomy): domain Eukaryota; kingdom Metazoa; phylum Chordata; class Aves; order Pterocliformes; family Pteroclidae; genus Syrrhaptes; species Syrrhaptes paradoxus. Next base: position 84,412 of record VZTO01009924.1, read on the forward strand.
AGTGACAACAGGCACTTTGAGCCCCAGCTGGAGCCAAGGAGTGCACACCATCTGCAGATGTATTTTAGACTGCAATGAACACTTTTTTTTTTTCCCCCAGTGAAGGCTGGGAAATGGCTCTGGGTTGTCACTTGCGTCTATTCAAATATAGCTAGTCAGTCACTAATGACAACCTACATTGAGACATGTCCAAAACGCAAACCAACCCTTTGATGGAGGTTTTTAAAAGTCTGAATAATAAGGGTTTGGTTTTTTTCCCTCTCCTCTTCTTTCTTTTCCTCTCAGTTCTTCAGGGTCCCCAGATCAGAAGCAGGATTGCCAAAACACAAGGGGAACTTCCCATCCTGCCAGATTCCCTCAAAGCAATGAATACTGTTATTCTTCATGTCCTGCAGTGTGCTTTCACTGAGCTCTCTTCTCACTTTAATTCCACACTGTCTGGTGGGGGCTGTAAGCACATCCACTTCCTCAGTGATCAAGACAACCCGTTATTTTGCCTGTGTGTTAGTTACCGCAGACAGTGATGGGCAAACTTCAGAAAGGTAGTAACTAGTAAAGCTGAAATTAAACATCAGCTTGCAGGGCACATCGCCCTTTTCGTACAGCTGACCTGACAGGTCTTGGGGAAATTTAAGTCCTTTTTCAGATCTGCCCTGAAGAGGGACCTGTGTGTGAACTAGTTGTTGATGTATTTCTATCTAGATAAAATAATCTAGTAAAAAAAGCCCTTCTCTTTACACTACAAACTCATCTCTTGTTTTGACAACTGGGCTACCACTTCTCAACCTTTCAGGCACATAAGAACCTTGATTTTGGACTGTGAAAGCTACTGAGGCGTGGGCACTCCACTGGATGCAGGCATGGTTTCTTGTCTCTGCTGCCAAGTCTTCCTCCAGTGACAAGACACTGGCAAGTGTCTAGAAAAATCTGAGGATTTCTTTTTTTCTTTCATAACTGCACTCATATTTTGATGCAGATACAAGTCAGAGACACAGAGCTGTCAGATTTTGTGAGAGGGTCCTGGAGACTCTGATGAGGGGAGCACCAAGGTGGTCCTCCTGCCAATGGACCCAGAAGTTCGCCACTGAAGTCAGAGGAAGCTAAAATCTTCCCCTGCTTTGTGGGCAGAGAATGAAGATCACCTCCAAATCCCCTACATTTGGAGGTGAAAATCAGAAGCCAGGCAAAGGGGAACTATAGGATGGTCTTTGACAGCTGGCTTGGACAGTGACGGTTTCTGGTGGGATCATCTCAGAATTTCCACCACCCTGGCTGTTTCCTGTAATTGTGTAAGGGAACACAAACAGAGACAGCAGACGCCCTGGCTGGCCTGATAAGATTAAGCAAATTTTTTTAAACAGCATCATTCCAAGAGAAGAATCTAAATGCTTGAGTTTGTCTTCTTCCCCTTATAACCTCTCCCTGAGTCTGAGTAGGAAAAGCAAACAAGAAAGCCTCAGATATTTCTAGTTATTATTTTAAACCTTTCCGCTACGCTAGCTATGAAATGCTGCAAAATTGCTCTAGATACTCGGAGATAATTGAACCACTGAGTGCAGGAGAGTTCACTGAACCAGGCGGAGTCGAGCAAGAAATTGTGGCCTGCTTGACCTACTGAAGAGTCTTTTCATCTTTATCGTTTTAATTCCACTCTTACTTTTAATTAAACAGTTTATTTTTCAGGATAAAGAGGAAAGCCCAAATGCCATTCCTTGGGAATTTTCAAGCAATTATTGTCTTGCAAAGTCTATTGCTGTACACCCAAGGTTTTAATACGGTTTGGTACTGGCTAATGGGCATTTGTAGACCCGTCTGCAGAACAAATGTAGATTCATAGGAAGGTCCTATGGATGTGAAGGAAGGCCTGCATGGACACCAGATCATCTGAAATCAGTAATAAGTAGACTTAAGCAGGATTAGGATTAGTCATACTGTTTTTTCCTGAGAGCAGGGAGCTTTTCTCCTCCAGTTTTCCATAGCTGTCGCAATCTTATGCTGCAAGGATATTGTATTATCTCAGCAAAGAGTTAAAATGGCAATAAGGTAGCTACAGTTAATAGCAATAATACAAATAATTCTGGTAGACATCAAATTGGGACCAAAAGTAGGGAAAAATTTTGCACCCAGCTGAAACTAATGAAAAAATTAGTGCAGAATCATAGAAAAGGGCTGAAAATAATCCCAGCCCACACAGCACCTTCTGCCACCCCAAGACAAGACGTAAATCCTTTCCCACAGTTCCCCATAGCAGATCCCACAGCTAACACCATCAGTGCTTTTCTGCCTTTCTACTGTTTCTAATGTCCAAATTGATTTTCTCCTGTAATTAAGTTCATTGCTTCCTGTCTTAGCTTCATATGTTGGCAATGTGTAACTAAGAAACCAAACCTTCAGGTTTTCATAGTCCTGAATTCTGGAGTGTCAGCCAGCCTAGATTTGACTTTTTAATTTTTTTTCAGCCACAAGTTAAGCTAAGCGTGGGAGCTAAATATCTCCACTTGCCCTTGGGGGAATGCAGATCTGGGATCTCAGTCTCATAGCAAGCAGTCAAGCAACTGGGAGACTCTTTCCTCTATTCTGGCAGGAACCACTGTGGAAACTTGAATAAATTGCACTGTTGGTTTTATATCACATAAGAAAAGAAGAAATACTGACTGGCTCAGAAATAAAAGGTTTCAAAGGAATATTGCTGGGCTAGGGGGTAAGGTCCTGAGCAAATATTCCCTGGGAACTGAAGGGAGAGATTGCTGGCAGGAGGCAGGAGAGGTGGGCAAAAGAGGAGGTGAAGCTCTTCTGTGAGACCTGGGACTTTTCCCAACTCAGCCAAAATACTATTTTTGCAAATATTTCAGGGCCTCAGAAAATGTTGGATGATTTCAATTTAGCCCTCCATAATAATGGATGATGCAAGGGGTAGGGAAGAGAAGGTGCTGCTCCTCTAAACTGTGCCTCTTGCAACTGCCCGACAGGGTCCTGGCCTGCCCCTTCTCTGTCTGTATCAGGATTTGACTCCGTGGATGGTGACAGCAAGTGACATTTTGATAACATTCTTTATTTTATTTCCTTTCAAGGTCTTTCAACATTCTTACAGGAATCTACCCTTTTGCTGCTTCGCTGCTTTAACTCCCCTATGAAGTCTGAATCCCCAAATTATGAAATCATAGACAATACAAAGGGAAGCTTATGAACCAACATGTTTGGGTTTTTTTTCCCCTGAGTCTAGCAGTATTGGGGCTGCTCCAGCAGCCATGTATTTGGACCAGCAGCTAATCCTCTTAATAATCTCTCACCACTTCATCTACTGACTCGAACAAAGTGTCTGTCAGCTCCTCATAGGAGGATCTCTCAGGATGTGCACTTCAGGGAACCTGTAAAAACACGGCAGTTTAATATGCTTAAATCCCCCCCAGCTGAAAAAAGAGCTAGCGAGACATCCCATGTCACCACGAGGGCCGGTCTGTTTTTTTATTGAGGCAAGAGTGACTGTGCTGCGTGAGTGCTCGTCAGTGCATGTCCGGGAAGGTTTGACAACAATTTCTAACTCTCGCAAAACCATTATTCATCTATTTTGGCAACAGCTGCTTAGCACAAAAGTCAAGGCAAAAGTTTGCTTTGCTCATCTAATCCAGACTTCCCACCTTCTCCCATGTCTTTTGGCCTCTGCCCCATCCCCCAAGCTGGGGATACTCCTTCAGGAATGTGATAAGACTTGAAACAGGGACAGCCCCAGGTCTGCGAGGCTGTGCTGGTTGGAGGGGATGGGTTCGCTCAGCTCTTGGTTTGGAGTCTGCAATGCGGAGCAGCAATCGCTGAGCCCAAGCAGAGTGCGAGTCCCTGCTCAGTCTCAGTGCACAGCCAAGCTGGGAGAAGGGAATGGAAAGGGGAAGGGTTTGGTAAGAGGTAAGTGGGGGCTGGAACTGGCTCTCCACCTCTGTTTACAAATGTTACCTCTTCAGTCGATTCATTGGGTACCAAAGTACCTCTCCAGTGTCTGCTCCTCCCACTTGATCACCCTGGGCCCGAGCTTAACAATTGCATCAACCAACTCCTGCCAGAACTGCTGATGTCAGCAAGATGTCATGCTTTTCACCAGAATCTTGGGCACCTCCTCTGGAAGAAGTGACAGGACCTGGGCAGGCATCACTCACCAATTTATCGATTCTTCCGCTTCACTCTTATTTTGGTGCTTCCCCCTGCGAAAGCAGTTTGCAGGGTGTACAGATCAGGTTTGTCCCACAGTGTCCCAGGAGGTGCCTGTGTATCACAGTGGACAATACTCAGCGAGTGATGGGCAGTTCAGGGCACTTGTTACCCAGTTTTCAGCCCCAGCTCCCTATACAGAAGAGCTGCTATGATGCTGAAGCTGCATCCTGTAGCAGGATGGTTTGAATACAGCCTGTCATCGACACTGTCTGGAAGATGTGATTCTCCCTTCAGCCTCTGAAATAGGAAAGACATTTCTGAGCTTCTCTACTGTGGCCTGCGTACCAACCCCCTTCACATCCAGGGCAATAAAACGGAGCAATCTGCACCTTTCACCTCAACCGTCTGCTTTTCATTTTCTCCTTTAATCACAAGCAGATTTTGGCTATTAAGTGTGAAAGTTTAGCAGACCCAGAGACCCCTGCAGAGGAGGAGATCCAAACTCAATGCAAAATTCATTTTGTGCCTGCTGATATACCTGATCCCTGGTTTGAAAAAGGGGATTTGCTGGATGTTTTACCCCCATAGAGAGAAAGAAAGAGGGAAGATTTACACTCGCAAGAAGGTAGTTAAGCAAATACCAGCAGTGCTATAGACAGTCTCCCCCTGCTTCAGGGACAAAAACCTCTGCGATAAAAAGAAACACAAACCATGAAGAAAAATATGCATGGTTACTGAACAACTCAGCTCAGCATCAGCTGACCTCTGCTCATTTTCTTAAACCTTCTGCATTTTCACAGTGCCTTGCACCATGACAAAAATAATAACTTCACTCCAGCTCTTACAGGATGGGTACCGATGGCTTAAAGCTCACCAGCAGAAGAAGGTGAGGGAGAAGCAGGGATGCACATTGACTGCATGGACAGGTGTGCTCCAGGTGTGGATTCACATGGCAGTTTCTCACAGGGGGATTTGTGAACCCGGGAAGCATCTCCAGCTGGAGGATGCACTTGCATAGTCAGTGCAGCCTCTAAGAGGCAGTGGGCATCTTCTCAAAGCCAAACCTAACACAGGAATGATGCAGAGCTTTCCAGCCCAGCAGAAACAGCTCCCCAGCTGGGACAGTCTCTCCTGGAGCTGTTTCCACCACCTCGTGGACTGCTTAGTCCATCAGGTTGGCACAGAGAGAAGCACACATGGCCGGACAGGTCTGCACTGAATCACACGCCAGATCACAGCAGGGAAGCTCATGAAGCAGGCAGCAAATTCCTCAATGCCCGAGGGAGGAACAGAGATGTTAAAAAACTTAATTTCTTTCACAGTCATCACTCTATTTTAGTCACTTTATATAGATCCAAACATTATTCAGCTGGGCATGTCCATACACAGGGAAGAAAAATACATTTTCAGGGCAGCACGTTTGATCACAACTCCCTGACACGCACATCTCGTGCTCTTGAGTGTGGGGAGAGCAGAGGGGCTGTCTCCTGGGAAAGGCTTGTGCAGGCAAGACTTTGGGGGCTCACCGTTCGCCTCCCAGCCAGCTGGCTCCCTTAGGAAAGTCTTGCAGACAGTAGTAGCTGCTACTACTTGTTTTCTCTCACCGTGCCCGACAGCATCCCACACATTCACATTTTGAAATATGTTCCCAAGGCTATGTTGGCCATATCAGCCGTCTCCCACTCTTGGACTCTTTGAATTTGCTGATGAGTTTTTCGTGCTCAGCATACCTATAACTCACCATTTCCATCCAGCTTAAAAGCCACCTCTCCATTCTTCTCACCCATGTAGTGCATATGTTGTTCTGATGCTTAAACTATTTTTGTGTCTAGCAAGGACACTGAAACCTGAATTCTAGCAGACTCAAGAAAATCATGAAAACAAATATCTCCAATAGTATATGTGATTTCTCTTAAACTACAGCCATCTCCTCTGCAACATGTCCCTTCTCTGAACCACTAGTTAGCATCAATATTATTGCTGTTAGCATAATCTCTCCAGAAGTCAATCAAGATTAGGGTCTTATCATGTTAGACACTGCTTTTTGCACAAAAGAGCAACTAGTTCTTAGATACTGAATAGAAAAACATGGGAAAAAAGTGAAGTGACTTGACAGGGACTTGGCACAGCTGCTTCTCTCACTGTCTGGACCAGGGCAGCAACAAGCCCAGGGTATGTGTGAAGGTGCTGTCAGCGGACACAGGATTGCCCAGGATCACTTGTTTATAGGATCTGCCCTCCTGGCCCTGCCACCCCTGAGCTGGGGACGAAATGCACATAAGATTTCAGAGAAGTTTTATTATTCTGTGGAAAAGTTGCAGCTATTTTTTGCTGCATCTACCATGAAGGTATTTCTGTAGCATAACATTGACAGAGCATTGCTACTGTGGGTCAGTAACACTTGTATTAAAATAACACCACACTCTACGTTTTAATGGGGATCAAGGGGGAAAAAAATCTAACAGTTTGGTAAGTCTGTGCCTCAAGATATTTTGCCATGCAGTGAAATAATCCCATATGATTAAATATTTTTTGCTGCCCTACAGTTCCTACAGTTAACTCCTCCTAAGAACTGAAGAAATTGAAACAGGCAGGTATAAGCTCGTCAATGGTGCAGATGGGAAGGGTTATTGTAGAAAGCTGAAGTGGCAACAGGGAGGGGGGCATTTATACTGAAAGTGCTGCTCTGGCTAATAAAAGTGCTGAGGCATCATGTCAGTTGTTGTCAAATTTACGCTGGTCTTTCAGCAACAGTCCTGTGTGATATGCACTTCCCAAACCAGCACCTCCCCTGCACACAATGGCATTCCTGAAAACTGTGTTGCTTGCTCTTCTGCAAAGAGAAGACAAATGGATCATCTGCACCAAAACAGCTTTGTCACCTGCTGATACAGGGGGAACACTGCTCCAGCTGCTCTGGGAAAGCAGACTGCAATTTGCTGGAGAGGGTGGATGCTGTGGAGACCTGAATGGCAAGGTAACACTGCTGAAGAAGGGAGTGAGGAACAGGGGCTGTCCTAGGGGACCCAGAGCTCGGGCCAGTGACCGGTCACTTGATGAGACCTGGTGCTGGGACCAAGAAAAAATGCAATACTCCCTATTTGACTATCACTGCTTCTCCTAACAGCAGCTCTAAAGCAGAAGCAGAGTATTTCTGTGGGTTTATTTGAAACATCAGCTCTGAAACCAGAAGATTTCAGCTCAGGGCAGGTCTTGCAGGAGGCTTGTCTCCTTGGCTCAGACACACCACTTTGTCAGCTTTTCCCCTAAATAGCTTGTCTTTGCAATGGTCAGTTCATCAGCACCAATAGCCACCTGAGGAGCAGCGGTCCCCTGTCAGTCTGCAGAGAAAGGCTCAAAAGCAGCTGTGCCTTCTGCAGCCACCCCAGTTCCTTCAGAGCGCCCTACGCCCAAACCCACTTGCTCAAATTACCGCAGTATTGACCCACTAATCCCAAATTAGATACACAGGAAGCACAGCAATTTTCAAGGGAATCTCTGTCTGTGAGTGGATTCAAAGTCACTTGAGAATGTCACCTTTCCGGACCTGTGTTGGTGTGGGGCCACGGCCCCACCAAATGTACAAAGAGCCTTAAGTTCGGTTCCCTCTGTGTCTCCCCATGCTCACCACCTTGTAAATATTGTGCTTATACCCTGCAGCTATTATGAACCTGGGACTTTGTTCTTATACATAATATTTTCCTTTCCAAGGACAAACATAATACGCAGGTTTCTAATGTGCTGGAAATGCTAGGGAATAGTCTGTGCTCAAGCAAACCATCCAGTTGTGTTGAATGCTGGCCATCCTAAATTGGTCCCTCAGATGCAGGCTGGGAAACGCTCATTGGTGCTGGGGAGCTCTAATGCTGGAAGAGTGGCAAAAGCAGAGGACCTATATGGCATCAATCTACCCTGATAGCACAGACACCCCCAACCTTACCCTGCAAACCCCAAAGACAGCAAAGATGCCAAAGTTTGAGTGTGATATCAAGTGCTGGAGATGCAGTGCCAGAGATCCTCCTCTACCCATGGGGCTATTCAGTAAAGAAGTAATGAGCAGATCAAAGCATCTTGCACACAAAAAAAGGTCTGGACAGAAACAGATAGGATCCAGCTGCCAGCCAGCCCCACACTGCCAGTTGCGATATGGCCAACGACATGCCCTTGTTGCACGCTTTGGTGTTTGCTGTGTAGAGCAAAGTGGGTAATGATCTTGCTGCTGAGTGTGTGCTAGAGAGGCTGAGGGTCCATGGCTGATGGGAAAGGTAGATTTTGGAGAAAAAAACTGACATCGCAACACACTAATATTTGTGAATACTGAAGCAGAGCAAAAATTAAAGTTTGGACGTCAAACTAGGAATCTCAGGAGGCAGACAGACTAAGCCTGCCAAAAATGCCAGTTGTTTTGTAAAGCCCCAGTCTGGTGTTCAACTCTTGCCAAACAAGTTAGCAATAAACTTATTAGCCATCGTCACTTGAGCTGGGGATCAGGGAGGAGAAGGAAGAGGCACGCAGATGAACACTAGAGCTGGCCAAAGGAAGCCTTCCCCGAAACCTCATTGAAATGTGAATTCTGCCACTGTGCAAGGCTTGAAATCTGAATGTTTCCTGATGTCCCACACTGCTATTAAAAATAAACCAAAAAGGTTTCCAACAAAGGAGCACACTTTATACATGCCAGGAAGAAAATGAATTAAAAATGCATATCTTTGTTTCTTCTTGACAGTATCCCATTGATGCAAAGCAGTGAGCAAATCAGAGCAACAATCACCACACTGCAAAGAGGTGCCCATAACCATTCAAAGAGCAGGTTTTCTTCCCCACCCTTAGATTATGCTCACTAATAATCTGGATTTCCACGCACATCTCTCACCCCACCATGGGGAATTCTCAAGGCCTATTTGCGTGAAATGGCTCTTGAAGGGAGTAAGCTCTTTAAAACATCCCTGACACTGTGGAAAAATCAGGAAACTTTAATTAAGGGAGCAAAAACAAACAAAAAAATCCCCACCCACAGGCATTTTTGTATTTACTTTCACTAAGTGCAAAAATGAACTTCACCAGAATTTCATCCCACAGGAATTTCCAGTATTTTAGTATTTGTTTCCATTATGACTTGGGACAAAATGTTGAAATATCAAAGCATTTTCATAGAATGAATTGTTCTGGGAAGCAGTATTTTGTACGTCATTTTGACGTGTTTCAGACTAGAACTTGTACCTGGCTGAGCTCCTGAGAGGTCACCACGTGAGTACCCTGTGGTCTCAGGCTCCTTTATAGACCAGCCTCAGAACACCCTAGACTTCCGACCCGAAGTACCTCACCACGTACTACAGCGCAACACAAAAATGCAACAAGGCAGAAGGCAGTAGTTCATCACGGGATACGTGGTCCAGCTAATGACCTGGTCTGTCGAAGAGAATGGGCCATCAAATCTCCATCCTGCGTGAGCTGAGCCTAGTAAATGTTGAACACAGCTGAGCCCAAATGTTTTTCGTTCCAGTATTGTTGGCTTTGTATATTTTTTAGCATAAAAGATGGACGATTCTCAGCCAGCTGCAACAGTGTTTTGATCTGTCAGCACTCCAGAGACATACCCACCTCAAACTGCAGAGCAGAACTGCACCCCTGCTGTCTTCTCCCGCACACAGATGGGCAGGAGAGGTGGTGTCCAACTCTGGGAATGCCTGTCCACACCAGCGTGTCCTTGGCCTGAATCCATTCTGGGGGCTGGATCTGTCCATCTCTTCTCTTCATCACCATCTTCACGAGATCCAGTTTCTAGTTTAAGCTTGTCACTTAAGCTCTCTCATTAAATCTGTCCTACTTTCATGACCATTTGTCCCAGTCCTGCCTCTCGGAGTTTTCCAGAGGAGATCAAGGTCAGGGAGCCAGAGCAGCAAGTGGGGCCACCGGGAAAAAAGTCACCTTTGGAGGAAAGGGGAAAAACCTCATTCTCAACACAGAGCTGTAAGAAAAAAATCCCAGAGGTGCAAGGGCTTTTGTGCTTTTTTCTGTTGGCCAGTCTCAGCATCAGATTTCACATCACCTGGCAGAAAAGGATGGCAGAGCTGACTGTGATTTTTAATTTTTCAAACGTGTCTGGCCTTAGAACTGCTATTGTACGTTTTCCATGTCTGATACTTTCTCACATATTGTTTTGTGCTCTCCAACCACTGCCTTTCTGGGAATTCAGGTGACCTGTGGCTTGTGCAGGAATTTCCTTGCCAAACTTCATTCTTCCAGACATTTTAGGTATCAAGAAAAATAAGCCCTGCTCCACACTCGCACACTTTTTACCTTTGAAACCTCAATTTCTCCTGGAGCAAGCATGGAGCAGGAGCTGGCCAGGACCACACACAGCTCTTCTAATATCCCAGCCTGATGAACAAGAGGGGGATGGAGGAGACAAGAAGCATACTGTGCAGAAAGGAAGAAGGTGAAATCCAGCCATCAACAGGAAAGGACCATGAAGCCCTTGTTCAGATCAAAAAACCCATCAAAATGAGTGGAGCTTTTGACAGAATAAGGACAGAGGCTCCTGATCTGTGTCCTAGAGCTGTGCATGAGAGATTTCTTCAGGCATGAGCCTCATTTTGGGCATACCGTGCAGGCTGGCATGCCCATTGCTTCCTCTTAGACCCCTTTCAGGTCTCTCCCTGGGGCAAAGTCTTATGGGCAGCCAGGGACAAAGGTGGTTTTCTCCCTGCCAGCCCAGCCCCAAGGCTGGTCTAAGCCCCTTGCAGAACTCCTGGCGGGGTAAGGGGCTGACCCTGGAGCTCAGCTGAAAATAGATATATTGCATACCTGTGGGTTTCCTGGTAGGCCAAGCAATCACACCCCACTGAGTTAGGATCACAACCGTTTGTTTACTGTTGACTTGCTTTCTGAGGTCACAGACAGCTTGATTTCCATTGTAACTCGTAAGTCAATGTCACAGGCTGCAAGGATGCACCTAGCCAAGGGCTGGAAATGATAGATTGAACAGAGTTCTTGCAGAGGGGATTGTTTTGTTCAAAAGGCAAGTCTTCACCCAGCAAAAGGTGTTGCCAGCAGATGCAGCTCCTTCCTGGAGCCCACAGCCCTCCATGCACCTCTTGCAGCAAGCACCTTCTCTACTTATAAACAAGTCTTGCCCGGTGTTTTCAGAGTGTAGGAAGATTTTTGATATAAATCTCCATGGCCACAAGCATGCTGTGCGTGTTATGGGCTTAATAAACAAAGAGAGTTTGTTACACTTTCCATCAGATCATTTCCACCAAGATTTGACACATTCTCAGGTCCAATCAGTGGAAGCTTTTACTTAACAAAAGACTGGGAAAGATGTTTGTTGTAGCAAATATCAGCTGATATTAATTGGGAGGGGGCCTTCATCTCCAATAATGCTATGCTAATTCAAACCAGATCAGATTTCCTCGGATACCATGGCGGCAGGCTCAGATTGTTACAAGAACCAAGATTTTTCGTAAGAGCAGACTTGCTTGACCAGACTTAAATCCTAGAAATGCTGTAACCTGGCCAGAAAGCACCTGACTTGCTGACAGGCTAGGTCCAGCTTGTCCCACTGCTGTGAGGTCTGCCCATTCAGATGTCCGATCCCATGTCAGGACTTCACCTCTTTTTCCTTGCCTTAGTGCCAAGAACACTCAGTCCTCTTCAGCAAAAGGCTGAAGCACATGGCTTTCTTTCCAGCCAAGCATAAAAGAAATCATGAATTCTCAGCCTTTCAATAACCTTTGAATAATGCACAACTTATCTAAGCTGGGACAGATCCTGTCATTTTGCATCACTGTAGATTCATTCTGCAGCTGCCCAGTAGGAACTGATGAGGAGTCACTCCATGTACAGAGTAATTTGCTGGTGTCAGGGCAATAGAATTGATTACTTCTCGCTCTTCCAGGATCAGGAAAATACATGTTTGTGGCATTGGGTTCAGGGGGTTTGGATCCAAAAAATGTTTGCTTGAGACACAGGGAGTGAGTACAGACATCAGAGATTCAAATGATGCTTCTCAAAGTACGTGATTCCTCGGGACTGCAGGAATCAGGATTTCCAGATGCAAAGTCCCCTCACAAACTCCAGGAAAAATGTCCAGGCACACTTACACACAGGGACACAAGCAGCCTGATGTCATGGATGGAGCCGGTATTACACACTTCTCTCTTTGGATAGAATTAACAATATAGTTTACTGATATAAGACAGTGAGTTAATTAAGTTCAATGGTAAATGCAACAGTGGTTTAACAAGATTTGATCGCAAGGTGCACTTGATTATTTACTGCATACAGGACAGGGTCAGACAAAACTGTCAGGGAGACCCTCCCATTGAGTCACGAGGTTCAGAAAAGACCCCCTTGCTCTCTAAACTGCTCCTCAGAGGGAAGTCTAGCTGCAGCTGGATCCAGTCCGAGCCCCAGACTTGGCCAACAGTTTATGTCTAAAGGATTATATATGCACAATCAATCTTCTATATCACTTAGCTAAGGTTTCACAGTTTAGCATGCCATCAGTCACTTACCAAAGATCTGTTGTGGCAAGGTATCTCTCGAGGAGTAACCTTGAGAGGCATCCCTACTCAAGGGGAGATCTTGGCATGCAGCCTGCTGCCATGCAGTTCTCAAACAGCTCTTGGGGCTGCTCACCGTTTATGGAGCAAGTTGATTGACTTATATTTCCATACTAGCCATATTTCTGCTGGTGCATGCTCAGCTAGCCCTCAGCTGTTGAGCAAGATGCACAAGATAGCCCTTGGCTGTTGTGGTGTTACCTGTCTTCCCAGAGTCCAGCTTCAGCCAGATGCAGCCATCAGGACCAGATGTAGCCGTTACAACCTGTTGTAGCCGTCACAACCAGTTGTAGCCATCATGACCACTGGTAGTTACTGCTTAGGAGTAACACCTCATTTGCAAAGGCAGTGCTGGGAAACAAGAGCAGCACGGATGGAGGAGGAACGAGGAGACCTCACAGAAACGCTGCCCAGTGGTTAAAGATGTCACCAATACCTCGCAGAAGCAACTTCCACAGGTCAATGGCAGCATTTGTAAGAAAACTCTTCTTCCCATGTATTTGTCACCTCTGACTTCAGATATGTTGGAGATGGCCACAGCAGTACAGCTAAACAGAATAGAACATCCTCCAGTAACTTTAAAAGGAGAATCCTTTGATTCCTTTTTATCTGTCAAGTCTTCCTATATCATCTGCAAAGCTGCGAGTCTGCATACAACAGCATCTATCCACAGGTGGGTTCACTCTCTCTGCAGCTTCAAAAATAAAAATAAAAAAAATAAATTCCCAGTGCAGACACAGAAGCACCAGAACTAATTTTCCGGCAGATGCAAGAGACTGTCAACTAATGTAGGAAATTAAATGTTTAAGGAAATTATAGAATGAAAATATAAACTCTTGACTGGGAGCCAAAAAATACAAATTCCATCATTTATCAAAAAAAAATCCAAAATGAGCCTGAAATGGTGTGGGGATGGCTGAATGAAAGGCTGTATTCAGGCAGCGGCACTGTTTAGCTTACTTTTTGGACCTTTTCCCCTTATTGATGCTGTTGGGAGGCCCTCATTCCAAAACCTCTAATGCTTTCGTGTTCTAGGATGAGTTACTAAAAGCAACCGTTCTTCTGCATATGAAAACATTTGGTTGTTTGCATGTTTAGTGTCTTTAATGCTGCTTTTGTGCCTCTGTTTTTTGGGGGGAGAGGCAGATGAGGGATCTTGAATTTCAGCAGTATTCTGATATAAACTGCCTCAGAGAGAGGGAAGGCAAAGAAGAAAAAGTCTTTGCAAGCCTGAAATGGAGTCGAGGAGGGCTGACTTTCTTGGTTTACTTGAAGGGACTGATGAAGGTGTTTATTCAGGATTTGTGGAGTCCTGCCAGACCTTAAATAAAGACTCAGCCCTAAAGTTTCAACATTACCTAGCGTTCCTTGAGCCATGTGACAAAAAGTGCCCAATCTGAACCATCCCAAACTGCTGCTGCAGTGGCACAAATACCAGCGCTGTGAACAGGACAGATGAAAAGTGCAGAAAGCTGTTCCATAAGCATCTCCACACAGAAATGGGTGAGGATATGCAGTGCTAGGCAAGTGTTTTGGGGCAGAAAACCTCCTGGCAGGTCACAGTAGTCAAGTCCAAGCCTCCATGTGGTCATCTTGGCTCTCTCTGGCATGGGCTAGAAGGTCACAGGAAAGCTGGAGGCAACTGGCCAGCTGTAGACATTACCACCAGTAGGAAATATTTTAAATACTGTAGACCTGTGGAACTCACTGCTACAAGACATTACTAAGACTGGGTATAAGCAGATCAAACTTGTTCCCTAGCATATTGGATGATGTTGAAACCAAGTCTGGTGCTGGGGGGTGGGTCCTACCCTTCTGTAAAGGCAGGTTAAATCCCAGTTAGAACTGCTGCTGAGCTCTGTTGTGCAATTGCAAAGGGCTAAGAGCTCACAAATGGCCCCTGGACACAGCTCAGTGGAGAAGTGGTAATTCATTATGCCATGATAATTCAATTGCTTGAGATTTTCTTCCCATAACCAACAAGTCTATCAGGAATCCAAAAAAGAATTGCTTGCTTTTGTGGCTAACAAGATTAACTGGTCATAAGAGCCAATATTAAACAAACAAAAAATAAGAGGCTTGGAAGAAATAAAAATCCTCAGGGTTTAAACCAGTGAATGGGGATTAGGAAGAAATTTCTCTGAGGTTCAGTTATTCTCTCGCAGCTTGTTACATCTCCTGCCAGAGCCTCTAGCCTTTGCCCAAGATGTACTGGCCTAGACAAAGCACTGTCCTCCTTCACCGTAGGCAGGGGACAGCCGAAGAACATCTTGTCCTTGTGAATGCCCTGGTGGTCCTCCGTCACTTGACAGCGTCTCTCTGCATCCCATTTTTGACGCATCAGCATTTGGCACCGGAGCTCAGGATTTACCCGTCAAGGTGCTCCCACAGCTCTGAGCTGCCCTGGTTTTCTCAGCCTCTCTGACTGGCTCAGTTAACGCTGCTTTTATCGGTGCTTTTATTATCAATGAATGAAGAGCCCAGCTTTGCTTTCCTGGGCCAGCAGCACCATCTACAGTCTGATCCGACAGAAGCAGTTCGCTTCTCCCTGGGGGAACGTATCTCCTCCTTCCATTCGCAGATGAGGAAGAAAAAAAAAAAAAAAGACAAAAATGATGTACACGTGTTCGGGTGGAAAAGAGAAGGCAGCAGACTGAACAGCACCTCTGGGGCTAGAAAAGCTGATATACAACCGTATGCAGCTGGTGTATTGTACTAAATGAAGGCAGGTAGGCTGTGTACAGCTAGAGGGAAAAAGGATGCGATTTGGAGCTAAACATGTTGTTTGCTGGTACAAGGTAGCACTGCACGTATTTGGAGGAGAAAATCGGGTGTATACTAGCCTTGTGTACTGCTTCCATGGTGGGAAAGCAGGGAAGCAACTTGGGCAGAGTTGTAAAACTGGTGACAGAGACAGGACTACAGCTTGTGGCCACTGTTTACAATTTCCCAGCCAACAGCAGGGTCGTTGCTACTTTTCCAAAGGCAAACAAAGAGGGTCACTGCCTTCAGTGTCCTAAAAACATCCACCCAGTTCAGAACAAGGGTCCATCACACAGTCCCCATGTGCCTTGACATGTGCTGGTGCTGTGCAGTGCTTCCACAGGGCAAACTTGTAACCTGCAGCAGAAAACCATAGGAAATTACTCTAACATGCCACTGGAAGAAGGCATGAGAAACCCAGTGTAGCCTCTTGCAGCTCCCTGAAATAGGAAAGAATTTGTAAGAAAAGATCTGACATAACGCTGCTAAGCAGAGCGTGACCCATGCTCACAGAGGAGAGCAAAAGTGAAATAAAACTACCTCCCTCTGTCTTCTGGTTTAGGGGAAAACCCTTCCTAATGACCCATCACTTTAAACTCACCAGGCTGGTCTTTGAAGAATTCAACTGGACAGGGAACCCCGTACCCTAGAAATGAGTCTGAGGGTAGTGTGCTGCCGTCCCCAAAATGATCTGGAAACATTATATCCTGAAAAATGGGCTTGCCAAAGCACTGAGGTTTGTCCAGGAAAGGCCAGTCCTGCATAGCCCTGGTGCTACACGCCACCACCGAGGACATTACAGCAGCTGTGTACATCTGCATCACAAGACACACAGAAAGGCAGGAGGAAGAGCTGGATGCACAAAAAATGGAACAAAATGTCCTAACCTGTCCTGTCTGGTTTTGCAACAAATCTATATTTTGCTTAGCTGTTACAGGAGCTGCAGACCAGCGAACCCAAGGGAACAGATAGATTTCTCCCTCATCTCCTCTTCCTTCCTCTCCTCCACAGAAAGTAGGATCTGCTGCACTGGCAACAACTGAGCCAGACCCTACCAGCACTCAGCCAAAGCTCTCTGGAGCACAGATGGTACCTTGTGGCTACATCCATACCAGTAATCCAGATGGGACCAAGGCACAGACCATAGTCCCAGGGGTGTCCATGGCCTCCCACATGATGCTGGGGCACAACAAGGTAGCATGGGCCAGGAGCTGCTTTCCCAATAGATAGGTTGGATGAAACCCCCTGCCACTCCTGAGGAATTGCTGTGAACACTTTGGGGACAGCTGCTATATGCAGAACACTGCAGCCTCACATATCCAGGAGTAGCAACAACCACATCCCTGAGCCACAACTGTAAAGCAAAAGTTCCTGCAAGGAGGGAGCAGAGATTTCCTAGGAGATGCTGAAGTACCAGGACCAGGCATCTTTGATCTTGTTCAGTCTGTTTGTCTTTCTGAGTAACAAGAGAGTGGGTGGGAACAAATCAGCATAGTGATGGAGATTCTTAATTGCAGCTGAATCTGAGATGGACTAAAATCTGCACATTCCTTTTAATTAGGAATTCTGCATCCCAATTTGAAACATGCTTGCAACAATTCGTGAGAGCAACTATAATTTTAAAGATCAACCATCCTTTCAATGGTTTTGATATTTACATTGGGCAAAGCCCAGAGCCCTTATAGCTGGGTATTGCTCCACTCCTAATAGAAAGGTTCAGAGACTAGGTCCAGGCGTGCACATGCTTCCTTCTATACTGAATTTAATTTATGGTGTGTTGTCATATAAAAAGCTGTTAAATGGAGTGCTAATCTTCTTTTTTAAGGGTGAGTTGTAACAACGTAGGGGTAAGAATGGGCATGTGCACTTGAATCAATGAAGTTGCATCCCTCCAGCCCTTCTCTCCTGTAGAGAGTCAGGGTGGGAAGTTATAGCACTGTTGTTGACAGTGTATGAAAATACATGTTTTCTGATACATTAGATATACATGCATAGGAAAACTTGCTTTTTGGTTTTGTGATATGCATATGCAGAGTCTGGCTTTGTTTCTTTGACAGAAACCTTACGGTTCACTGAAACATCCAGGTGGGACCAAAGAGTCATCAAGGACCCTGGGGCAGTGGTCCTGGGTGACATTGGTACAGGTACATGGGGCACAGCCCCATGGGGACGTGAGAAAGGAAAGGCTAGAGGGCATGAGGAGAACTAGGATGGCTCTGAATTCCCCATCACCAGTTTAACCTCCTCCAAGAATTATTTGCAGGGATTTTTCAGATGATTATGGGAGTCAGCCCTGCCTTGGAGCATGGGATTGCAAAAAACAGCTTTGAGTTCCCCCTCAGCCCTGCTGCAACTGTGATTCATCCCATCCTAAAAAAGGATGCTGAGCAGGAGTGTCCCTCTGGAAATGCCTTTCACCTTCAACTGCAGCTTCAAGAGCCCATCCTTCAGCAGGCATGGTTGGAGAACAGGATCCCACTCACATTCAGCCCACAGCTTCCCCCAGCCCCAGCAGCCCAGGACCTGCTCACAACACAGACATACCCTGAGCACTCTGCCACCAAGGCAGGGGCTGAGCTCTCCCATTGAGTGGCTTGGGATTTAACTGGGCAAGCATGCTCCAAAGTAGCAAATAAGTGGGTCAAAAGCAAACAGTAGGTTTTATATAGCTGTTATATTTACTCTGTTGAAGTGTTTTGATGCCAGACTCAGGGGGAAAAAGGGAGGAGAAGTTCAATTCACTTAGTGGGAGCTGGCTCCAGTATAAACATCCTTTCAAGCTTTGTCAGTCACTGTTGTAAAAGGAGGTGGCAAGGTGGGTTAACAAGCCGGCTTTTGCAGATTTATGTTCAGTTCATGGCCATGCACTGATTCCAGCTCTCAGTAGTTTAACAAACACCTTGACATGGTGCTCTGCTCCTCAAGCTGCAACCCCTGCAGTCAAGATATACACACTAAGAACCCCAAATTGATTATTTCTTTAGAATCTAGGACTTTTTAAGTGCATCTAGAAATTTCCTGAGCCATAATACAGGTTTAAACACCCGGGCAATCTCAGCTGGAACAAAACCCCCACCAGTGTGCCCACCACTCCCTTTGGGTAAAGGCTGAGAGAGGGACCAAAGCATGTGTGGTGGACGCTGCTTGCATCCTGGTGGCAGTGATAGGAAATGCACATATATGAGGAAGGCAGTTTTTTCCATAGATTGCAGTTTTAAATATTCATGGGTTTGCAGTTTTGAGTTCCTCAGGGATGCTGACCTGACCAGGTGCTGTTTATAATGTTTATCAACACAAACACCCAATATATTTATTGTATCATAAGGTATTATAGTTTTTTAAATAGAAGTCAATTTAATTTCTATCTGCTTGTATGCCAGCTCCTCTGCTCTTCTAGATGTGAAGGGAGGGGACCTCTGGAGGGACCTCTGGAGCCCCTTCAGACCGACCCCCTGCTCAAGCTGGGTCAGCTGGAGCAGGTAGATCGGGACCTTGCTGGCACCCCTGCTTGTCTCACCAGCACAAGATGTCTATGTCTGGGGATGGGATCACTCCCTTGCTGTCAGCAGGGAGTTCACCGCTCTCGAGGAAGCTCCTGGTGCAAGGACTGATCCACAGCCCCACAGGGAGTGGTCCTGCTGTGCCCGGGACACATGCAAAAAGGTAAAATACAGCAACAGTTAAAGTCCGTGTCTTCACTGCAGATTTTACTCTCTTTCTTTGGGTTAAAAAAGAAAAATCTCGACTGTAAAGCCCATGAGTTACACCATTCTGTGTGTCTGTGAGACGTGATGACGGAGGTCAGGCCAGAGATGCTCTGGAGCGGTGTGTTCACAGGAAAAGCACATGGAAACGAAGAAAACCAGTGCCAGGACTCCTGGGAGTGATGGATTTCTAGAGGAAAAAAAACCCCTTCAGACCAACATGGAAGCAAGCACAGTGTATATAACAGGCTGATGATGGGATAAAGTGGAGGAAACAAAAATGCAACCAATTTTATGGTCTCACTGTGCTGAAGAGCATATGAATCAGGTGGAGCACTGGAGAATGATGTCCAAAGGAATACAAAGGCTGAGGAGTTATTTGATGACCACTGAGACTCCAGCAACTGGAAGAATGAAAAGAAACACAATTGTTCAAGGTTTGGACTTCTTTGGTCTTTTCTTTTTTTTTGGGGGGGGTCGTCACGGTTTAGAAAGGCCACAGGGACAGTTTTTGTTAAATACCTGGTGGTCTGAGTCAGGGTTTCACTCACCACTTAGGGTCACGGGTGAGAAACCAACATTACTCGTGAATAACAAAAAAAACAATTAAATTTATNCAAGGGACAAGCCGTGCGGCACCATGAATTTTCACCATGCTGTATGGGGAAATTTTGGGCGTGCTTCTCTCCTTCTTGCTTCCCTTCTCTGACCAGAGTATTGTCCTTCCTCTCAAAATTGCCTGCTTCCAAGAAACCTCCCAAACCCCACCATTTCACAGCACACAAGGCCAAAACAGCAGGTGACAATTTCCCTAGCATCCCACGCTAAATAACGTCACACCACAGAAGAGCAACAGCATTAATGTAGTCATCCTAAAAGAAGATCGTGACCATGTCCTTCGCCCTATTTGCTCCTTGTGGCACATCAGCTGCAGCACGTCAGCCTGGGGACAAGGGTCCCTGGCATTGCTCAGACACTTGCTGGCAACACTAAGGCAGCCCCATTATTGGATGTCAGGGCACATTTTAAAGCATATTCAGCTTTGTTATTTGACAGTGGATTGCTATGCGCATTACGGCATAAAGGTTTTTTATTTGTTCCTGTTGTTGCAGTGTTTATTCCCCAAACTCTCTTAATAGTGGGCTTTTGAGGAAGTGTTTCCCCAGCAGTGGGAACTACATATACAGCACAAAGCAAACACTTGCAAGATAAACATCCTTCACATCCCGTGCTGGTCCTAACCCCTCGGAGCTTGCCGTTACCTCCCTTGGAGCAATTCAGCACAACTTAATCAAAGTTAAAAATGATACTGTGTGATTTTATTTTTTGTACTTGCTCAGCAAGCTTTTATTGGCAGCTGCTGCCAGGATCTGGGACTCTGCCAAATTCCCTGGTTATATTGCTCCAGTGTGGACAAACAAAGAAAGCCTATTTAAAGCTTCTTGGATGCAAATAAGGTAAAAACATAACAAAATAAAAAACAATGTGTAATTATTTGTTTCATTTACGAAGGACCTCCTTTGGAGCCCTTTGAAATCAGTTCTGGTTTCCACCTACGAAAGTCACCCAAGTGTATTATTTAATATTAACAGACATTCCTGAACCGGAATGTTACAACCCAAATCCAGAGGAAAAAGGTTGTCTACCTTTGCCTTTCCTATTACACTTCCTGAGCCAAAATAACAACTTTAGCTCCTTGCCTTTCTCAGTAACATTTCTTCCTTCAAATCATGACCCAAACTAATTTTGTATGTAAATTATTTAAGGACAATTATATTAATTAAGGATTTTATATTAATTAAAGATTAAGGCCCCTGTCAACGATGCCTGCCTTTAGGTGCTTGTGTTGATCTCCTGACCTTCGGCGTTCTTGCACCAGGGCTGCCACCTTCTCATGTAATTTTGCAGGCAATCATTGCTCACATGTGACACTGAGGGGCCTGTCACCTTGTTAATGTGTCACTGTCATAGCGCTGGACCCTTCGACGGTTCAAAAGTCAGAAACACAACCAGCACTGCTGAGTGCACACTCTGAATTCATCCCTTTGCACAGAGCAGCCTCTCGCCCCATATCGCCCATCAGAGGGAGAGAGGTACAGAGAGGACAGGAGAGAGGGAGAAGGACAGGGAGAAGTGGGGAGAGGAACAGAAAGAGAGAAGGAGAAAAGGAGAGAAAAATCTCTCCCTGCTGGACAAGGCTATTTGGCAGTATTTTGGAGCCAAAGTGCCTCCTGTCAACAACACACACAATGTGCTTTTGAAAAAACAGAAGTGTACATGCAGTTTCTTGGCAGTTGGAAATAACAGTCAATATACAGACAAACAGGTTTTGGAGCATATGTAACTCCCAAGAAACAGCAGCTTATCCCTTTTTTTTTCAGGTCACCTCCAATTTGTTATGCAGAGTCAGTCGCTGACTGGTGTGCACAGAGAAAAAAACCCACTTTCACTCCCAGCAGAAAAGTCTGATGGAAAAAAAAGGGCTAAAAACCACTTCTTGTTTCCTCACCAGTGGCTGCAAAAAGCTGATTAGGGAGGAAATTAAATCCCTGCTTTGCTTTTCCCTCAGTTTTGGTCTGAGAGAGCCTCTTACAACTCATTTAAGAAGCTTGAACATTCTGAGTCCAAATAAAATTCAGGTCATTTGCAAGAATTTCTTGGGCTCAGGAAATGTCTGAATTCCCACCTGTAACAGAAAGCAGGAGTTCAAATGTCTGCCTTCCTTGCTAGAGACCAGCTTCCCCGCCTTCACTCCCCCCTACCTCAGCAAGTCCAGATTCACCAGGACTTGTGTCCCCATCACCTGGGGACAGCAGACATGGGCTGGGAACCGTCTCCCAAAAACTGCCTTTGCCCATGGACACACCATGTGCTTTGGGCAGCCACAGGGACGTGGGGTCACGGGCTAGAGACCACAGCAGCTCAGACCATTACTGCTGCAATTCGGTTTCCTCCACTCTTGGAGATGGGGATATCCCGGCACCTGCCGTGTCTCTGCAAGAGACATGCCCCAGGACATACGTGCAGTTTATAAAGATGCTGTTAGCTGGTTCCAGCAAGGCAGGTTTCTTAAGTCCATTTATTTCTGTGCGAGGTGGTGTCAGCTCTTTGCTACTTTTGTCAGGATAGATGTGGCTTGGAGGAGAATGGAGGAAAAGAATTGGGACTTCACCCCCTGGAGCTCATGTCTCATGTGTCAGACCCTCAGAAAGGCAGACTGTTTGGAGTGAAAAGTCCTGGGTGTGTTCTGCAGACCTTTAACCTGGCCACAACCTCCCAGTCCTTGAACCTACCAATTCCTTCCTGAAATTTGTTCTCCACTCCTGCTGTGAACCATCAGCAGGAGGATTTCTGGTGTTGCCTCCCTAGTTCTCTTCGTAAAGGTGAGATCCTCTCTCCACTGACCTAAAAAGAAAGTTGAGAAATGGAAGTGGTCTACTGATCCATCTGCAGAGCCGTGAAGAGAGGGATGAAAAGGAAATGAAAGGCAATTGTTGTGACAGCAGCCTCCCCCCCTGAAGAGGTGCATTTTGCGCTGGGGGAAACAGCTGGAAGGCAGGTGAGCTCCCAGCCAGAGGAAACGTTTGTTTCCACTGGAGCGACACCAGTTTGCTTCAGACATATATTTTTAAAGATACCTTTAGAATAATGTTATATTCAAACATATTTCAGCAGATGGAAATCACAGCAGAGTGCATCTCAGTGGCAGGGGTTCACCTCAACTCTGCCATCTCCCCACAGCCAAAGCACAGTGTGTCGAGGAGGAATAGAGCTCAGGTCTTTGTCATGAGTAGGTGCCTCGTTCCCACTGAAATCCATGAGAATAACTTGTCGGAACCCTGTAGGGGTGTTTTATTCTGAAATGGAATTTTAACAATGATATCATGGTACTGACTTTGGACTTTGTAGCCATGAGGTTAATAAAGGATCCTGAGAAAGAAGAACAGCAACAAGATGTGCAGAAGGATGCAACTATGCAGGACATGGGAAAGATAAGGAGGAACTGAGGGTAACTAATTAGTATAACTTAGTTATTTCAAAGATTGTGTTCCCACAGCTAAAGCCAACCAGTAACAGTTTCATTGCTATAGACTGAAAATTCATTGTATCTAATTAGTAGCTGCTGAATCTGCAAGAACTCTGTATAAAAGCATGTAAGCAACACAAAATAAATGGCATTCACTGGTCATCATATTGGTGCATCTGAGTGGTGTCTGGAGAGACCGCATGTTGACTACAAAACCCCTCTGAGGATCTGACCTTATAGCACCAGGATATTTCCAGCTTCCCATGCATGAGTCGTGCTGAAACATTCCTTGGATCTAGTAATTGTTATTACTGAGATGATGCTGGTTTCTGTCGGTGCTAACCCAGTCCTGTAAGTCCTGCAGTGGGAATAAAGACAGTTGAGAGCACTCAGTTTTACAGTCAAGGCAAAAACCTTCCCGCACCTCACTGCAGATGGTGTGGATACGCTGCCTTGCAGTTTAGTCTGTCTTGTACTCATTGTTCCAAGGGAGGAAGAGGAAGCAATCTTGGTTTCATATTTTCTTACTTGCAGACCTCCAGCAGCATGCCAAAGCAGGCATGAACTAGTAACAGGAGAATACAAACCCACTTACAGCATGTATGTACCTCTCCTGGAGGCCCAACCTTTTAAAAACCACAGGCTGAAAATCATGCTGGCACATTCTGCCCTGTGTCCAGCATGTCCACTCTGCCAGTGGCCTTCCCTGAGCTCTGGGGTATATCACCATCATCTGTCACTAATTCATGGCTTAGATCCCTCTCAGCATGTTTGTATAGACCCCGAGACAGGTTCGCTGCTAACACAGGGACCCACAACCCTGCCTGAGCCATATCAGAAGACCTGGAACTCAAATTGGTCCATTCAGTTAATTTCTTCTGCAATCTCCAGGTTATAGCCCTTTTCTTTAAAATTTGTTCATTGTGAATTAAACTAAAATCCAAGCTGCAGTTCATTTTACTTGCAAGAATATGCAATGTAAATCCCTTTTCTTTAACATCCTCTGGATTTCACAGACACAAATCACAGCAAAATCCAAATGAAAGAAGCAGTCTGAAGTAGTTACTTTGTTGGTTGCCAGAAGGATAACATTCCCATAAATATTTTTCCTTACAATGCCGGGAAACTGAATATCACTGTAAGCAAAGCAAGTAATGAAGTGCCCAGCAGCTTCCCACCTGGACAGGCAGCACAGGCAGCCTCATTCCTTGTCTACAGCAATCGCGCTGCTTTGCTCCCTATCCATGCAGATCAGCTGAAAAACACCTGGCAGCCATGCAAGGTGCTTTCCTATCAGTGGATCAGGATTTTTGTTTAGCTACAGCAAGACTTCTCCAAACTGGCAAGCATCAGGGGGGCTGCGAGGGGCACTCCACAGCCCCAGCAGTGGAGGGCACTGGTAGCGGAGACCAGGCTGCATGAAAGGACCCCTCTGTTCCGCAATGGGACCTTGAGATAAACCTACCATTGTCTGCCTGTAAACGGCTCTCCTCTTCTCCACGACATGGGGTTCAAGGCTGGTGGCTTTCAGCATACCAAGATTTTGGGTTACCACCTCTAGGGTGAGGAAGCTTGGCCACTTGTATAAGCTCAGAAGACAGTTGGACCCTGACTCTGATTTTAAAGCAACAAAAATGGCATGACTGTTTCTCACATACGGCTTCAAAGATCTCTCTTTTGAGTGAGTTCAGCTTCTTGTACAAGCGCAAATAGCCAATATTCTGCAGCCAGTCTCTCTCCTTATAAATCCCCTATAAAAAAAAAAAACAGGGAACATCAACTCCAGCTCTGAATAACACTTGCTGCAACAAGCAGCAGCTTGCCTGTCAAGTGCTGGGATTAAAAATGAATAGATGGATATTAAAAATAATCCTTAATTATGCTTCCCAAAAGACACATGCAAGGATCATCTATACCACTGCCGATGTCCCAGGAAGCTTTGATCAGAAAGCAAGGAGTGACACTTATAGAGATGCATGTATACATACAGACCCATGTATACCTATATACATTTCTGCCTGCAAATAGAAAAAGACAAGTATGCTGCCAACATTGCAGTTCTTTTCCTGCTCAGGTCAGCAGGAACGCTCAGATTAAACCTAATCCTGAAAGTTAATTTTAGGTACCCCTAACTGCAAAGGGCACTGGGAGGCTCATTTCCTTCTGGATGGGACTCTTTCCCTTTCAGAAGCCAGACAAACACAGTGTTTACTCTCAAGTATACAGAGATACTTCCTAATTTTTTGTGTGGATGGACATCATATTCTCAGTCCACACCAAGGACATTTCCTGGTACATTCACACATGGTCCAGCTGTTGATCAGTCACCCACATTTCGCAGTCACCTGGTCCCACATCACTGGTGTCACCACCAGTATCCTCCTTCAGCCTCTGCATTCTGTAGTTATCTAAGCCAAAAGCACAAGTGCTTTCCCAGGGCTCCTCTGATGAGTTTTATGGTAAAAGATGAGAGGAGGAATGTACAACAGACCCCTGGCAGACGAACTGACTCCAGGCTCTGCCTTGCATAATTGTCACTGAAAGGACCTTGGGCACAAGAAAGAGGTCAGTAACACTCAGTTCTTGTGTTGAGTCACTCCAAATATTGAAATGCCACAAGTCTGAGCAATGGATTTGTCAGTGCCAGCTGAATAAACGGCGATCGATAATGCATCAGCTGCTAGGGGCTCTGCGATGGCCAGTCCTCCACGATGCCCAGAAGCAGCTTCTGCCTCACTCCCAGAACTGACTGCAGGGTCCTAACAGTGGCCACCACTTACAGACTCCTGAAAAGCTCTTATTTTACAGACAACTTTGGGCTGTTTCTGGTTTTATTTAGAAGCAGCACATTTTTCTCACTGTAACTGGGTGGATGTTTACTGTGCTGTCCGGATTAGAGGTGCCACTGTGCTGTGAACAGAGACAGCTCCTGCATCGCTTGTCAGGGGTAACGCAAAAAGAGAGAGATCAGCTTTAATCGGGTTTCTATTTAGAAGGGGGAAGCTCTTGTACATCACCTATATTAAAGAGTTAAACCCACAGCAAATCCACCAGCCCTGATATCCTGGATTCCCCTAGAACTAGAGAATTCAGATTTGGGACCCAGATATAAATTCCATTGTTTGGAAACAACTGCTGATCAAAACACTGTTTTGGAAAGGATTTTATTTATTTACAGAAATCTCCATAGAAACTACAGCAGAGATTTTTCAAGCAGATGTGATGCTTCATTGTTAATTAGTTCATTTATTGGAACAGCGGCTTTTCTATCATGAGATCTGAGCAGCTAAAATTTGAACTGCCAGCTCCAGGCTGCCCATCAGATGGAAACTATTAGTAACACACTCAGCTTTTAGAACCAAAAGTCTCCAAGTGCGTTGTGAAAAAGCAGCAGGCATTGTTAATCTCTAGTGGAAACAGCGGCACAGAGAAACCACCCCCAAAGTGTTTCTCCAAGAGCACGCTGCTACTCAGCATCTGATCCCAGCACTCAAATTCGGCTCCTGTCACCCTACACCATTATGCCCTGCAACACAGTAAACCCCATTGCCACTGCACGATCCAATAAGCAACATTATTGATTAATATTATGGATTATATCCCATGACTTTCTGCATCTAGGCTCTGGGGGCCACGGTGAATAGCAGCGATAAAATCAGGAGAGCTGCAGATGATACCGTGACTGGGGAAACAAAGCAGCTGTTACACCTCTGTCTCTCTGGCTTTGCTGAGCACAGTTTAGGAGCTAGGCTGAGGATCTATTTTTAGACCAGTATTTACCTCTCTTCCAACCCAAACATAGTTCTCCCTTGTAACACAGACGATGCTTTCAAATGGAACAGCAATTCATGGCGCCACAATTATAAATAAAATTATCAGCTGCCAGGCATGGGCTCCTGCATGACTCCTCAGTGCAAGCAGGGGTAACACTCATCTCTTGCCTCCCAAACACAGTTCTGTCAGGTTTTCTAGGGGAAAGAAAGGCAGGGGATGTTGTTTTAAATGCCGAAATACAGACAAGCAGTGGAACTTCCTGCATGATGAAGCATTACATGACTAAATTCCCAAAAAATATTCAGTTCCCGGGTCTACCCTCTGATGGTGGGGTTTTTAGTTTTACCTGTTCACTTAAACTGGGGACAAATCCCAGACAATAAATTAATGTAAAACATTTGTATTCTCTTACCACCGGGGCCTGACTGGCACCCTCCTGCCCTCTGAGACACACAGCCCATTCATACCGATTAACACGTGCTGCTTGGTCCCCAAAGCCAGCATCACTTTCTGTTCGCTTTGCTCTCTTTTTGGCTGGGGTCAATAACAGAGAACCAGCTTGAAGATCTTGTACAAAAGGAAATGGGGTGATTGAACTTGAGAAGCACAACATTTACTTGTGTTGGGAGGGAGCAATGTAAGCTCTTGATTTGGAAAAAATAATTTAAAAAAAGTGACACAGTGCTGCAGGGAAACAATTTCTTTGAGGACCAAGTTAAATCAGACAACAAAAAGCAATCTTACATTTAAGACATTAAAAGAAATGAAAGAGCAAAAAGTAAAGCAGTTAACTGGGCTCCAGGATGCAATATTCCTCAGCAAGCTTGGAAAACAGAACAATAATAAAAAGTTTAAATCATTCATTAGACAGCTCCATGCCATCCTGCCACATTTCCTCCACAAGCATCTGAAGTTGCTCCTGGCATTGTACAAAGGGGTTAGACACAAGGTTTGGGGCTAAGCCAATACAGAAGTGAGTACTGGAAGGGTCTGAAGGTCTTCCTCCCACTCTTGCACTGCAAGTCTAAGTGGATTGAAGAGGTGCAGGGAGGAAGATTTGCCACATGTCTGTGTCCCCAGTGACTCTTTCCTCAAGCCTAAGAAACCACACGACATGTGAGCACACTCGGTGTTCTGCTGCAACCCATGACATGAGTTAGCCCCATTAAACAGTCACAGCTGCTTCTGGGCTGCTGAGACCTATCACACAAACATTGTCAGACAAGTTGGTCCCCAGCTCCATCAACTCCTGTAGTGCTCTGACAGGTGGCACCAGCCAAGGGACTGTCCTCCAGGAGAGACTCCGTAGAGATGGATAGAGTTACACCATAACCCTCCTAAGGACAGAAGAACTTCACCTCTGGGAAACTCTCCCAACAGAGAGAAAAATCAGAGTCTGACACAAGTTCTCAGTCTGCAAACCACTAGAGAGACTTTCAGACAGCAAGACACCATTGGCAAAAACCTGGCAGCAAGCAATGAAAAGCAAATATCTGATGCAAACTGCAGCTAATTTTACTGGCGCTATTATGAAAAATAGTATGAAACTTGTAAGGAATTTCCTTCCCCTTCACTCCTGCAGAGGATTTAGTTTGTCTGCACTAGCTGTACTGGAAAGAAAAAGAAATCTGTAAGAAAGTAGATCCTGTGACCGATCCATTTGACAAAGTCAAAACTACACAGGTCTTTCAAAGCCATAAAAAGATCAGTCATGTAATGATCTAATGCCTTCTGAAAAGATGGAGAGCTCCTCATAGGGCCAGAGACAGCATGCTGAAGTTACATGCTTTATAAGCTTACTTTCTAATGGAAAAATAGTATTAATTTCCCTTTTCTGCTTTAAAACGCTCTGTTGTTTTCTGGTTAAGGAAATAAATCCATCTTCTAAACTGAGGAAAAATAGGAGATGGTCCATTGTTTCTCTGGATTTCTTCTGTGCAATTTAAATTTTTAAAAAGGGAAGGGAAAAAAAAATGAGTTATATCTGCTTTGGAGGTATAAACTGCAACCTTAGAAGTGAAGCTGTACGTTCAGATGTCCAGCTGAGGTCACAGAGTTTGATT
>VZTO01009925.1:0-18021 GCA_013400615.1 Syrrhaptes paradoxus
GGTCCTTATCAACACACATACACAGAGAATGCTTTCTGGATTATATTACATGCTCCACAGGATCATCCCTTTGAGTCCTGAACACAGGTACTACGGAAGGCTGAAGCAGTCATAAAAAAGTCATCTATTTGCTGTCACTCTTGCTGATGCAAGATTTGTTTCCATGGCAGAACTT
The DNA here is from genome assembly GCA_013400615.1 of Syrrhaptes paradoxus. Classification (NCBI taxonomy): domain Eukaryota; kingdom Metazoa; phylum Chordata; class Aves; order Pterocliformes; family Pteroclidae; genus Syrrhaptes; species Syrrhaptes paradoxus. The sequence continues at coordinate 176 of VZTO01009925.1, forward strand.
CTATATGCATTACAGAAGTTAGTGAATATAACCATTAGTTTTTCAAGACATGTATTTTTCCAGCTAAAGACAGAATTTACAAAATTAAAGCAGTGAAAATTACCATACAGGCAGCCACAGGCATTATATTTCAGTAGGGTCGAGATGAAGCCAGTCAGAGAAATGGTATTTTATTGAATAACAATAAACTCTTTGCAAATCTTATTTATATACAAGATGAAGTCTGAAGTGTGTTCTTTGGCATCAGAACAACCTAAAAGAGTTGCTACAGTTTATAGGGTTTCCTATAGATGAGGCAATATGTAATTTTACTTATTACTTTTTTTTTCTATGTGGTTGCCAAGTTATAAAAAGAAGTATTTTCATGGTTTCTACTTTAGCTACATTTCTTTAGAGGCTAAAACAATCCTATGATCCAGTTGTCTTTACTCATTGCTTGAGAAAACAGACAGCTTTGCGAGGTGTACTTTCTTTTGTCAAAGATGCTTTTGAAAGAACACCTTCAGAATATTTAAAAGATATTTTTAAATCTTCTGAAATCTGAAATGCAAAGATCTCAGGAAAAATCTTTGTCATTAGGACTTGGGCATCTTTTTATACATCAGACTTTCCATTTCTTCACAGAGGAAATGATAAAGTACTTCCAACTTAGAGAAGAGAGACAGTAGAAGAATTCTCTCCACAGTAGTCTCCTAAACATGACCCAGAAAGGCTTTGTCTAAGGACAGGAGGACAGTTCATCTTACGGCCTTTGCGTCTCTTCTGACTGTAAAGATAGCTTCAGATATTTTAATTGCAATTTCAGTCTGTCAGTAGGATCTGACTGAACTGTATTATTGGCATAGCTCACACTTTGAAAACATTTTTCCTCATGCTTTACTGGAGCTCTTACAGGTTTCTCAGTTTCTTCCTTAATCTAGCCTATTTTCACATCATCTTAGATAAATGAGCATGCCCTGGCTAGACAAGAAAATGTTTAATACTACTCTGAAGTACATATCCTAACCAACATTGCTCCATTGGAAGGAATATCACATTGATATAATGCCCATAAAAAGAGAAACATAAAAAAACCAAAACAAAACCACCAAAAAGTGACAGAGAAAATTGAAATAAATAAAACAAATCACCCAGAAAGGAAAAAGTTTGTTGCTGTCCTCCTTTTTAATTTTTTGTTTCCACGTGGAAAGAGTGAATTGTCTGGGTTCAGCTCTAGCAGCCAGCTGTCCACATCCCAAACCCCACCGATACAGCTGCCACTAATTGGCACCCTCGGCAGTCACAGCACACAAGTTGTGGATTGAATGGCTTGTGGATTGAATGGCTTGTTGAGTTTGCAAAATGAACTGACCTCTCTTTCACCCCAAGAAAGTGTCCTGCAGGTCAGGGTGGAAGCAGGGTGTGGAGAGCCTGGCTCAGCTGCTTGCTCTGTCATTACAAAGCACAGTTGCCTTCGTCACCATCTCTGCGAAAGGTGGTTTTTGCCTTCCTGTCACTGGGATTCAGTGCAGGGTCCAAGTATGATCCATGCTTCTACTCACTGCCAGCTTTGGCATATTTTTTTATAGTGCAGCATAAAGTTTACAAAAGGGCCTCGATCTGCATAGCTCAGATCACCATGCATAACTTTGTATTACCTTACATGAAACAGGCAGTTTTCCAGTACTTTAAAAGAGAGCTCTCCTCTGAGAAAAGTTCTCAATCACTTTTAATTGTTGACTTGGTCCAACTCTCCCAATTACATATTTTCTTGACAGAGAACACTTGCACTATAACACTGAATTTTTGGACATTTTACAATTCCATGTCATGTCATAGAAGCCTATTTAATTTTGAAGCAATGTATTTACATTACAACATTCCCCAGCATAGTGGGGGGGAAAAAGAAAGCAATTAAAACCACAGAAAATCCTAATTTACCTTTTTTGTTTTGGTTTGGTTTTTGGCAGAATCTTATTGATGAACAAACTGGTGATAATTTGTTTATATTACATTAGAAGAATGTTTTTAAACACTACTTTTCATTAACAATCCAGTATACCTTCATTCTTTTCATCAAACAGTTAGGGCTAAGGAAACCCTGCCACTTGCTCTGGGAAGAGCTTCAGAGATACTGTCAAATCATACAGAGAGAAAATGATACAATTATGCGAAGTGCTTTGAGATAAGAGGATGACAATTTTATTTCTGACCCATAAATGATCTTCAGAGCAAAAAATCTATGGCAGATCATATTTATGCAATATTTAACACACCCAGTGGTCTTCCCAAATTTCAAGACCAACTGTTCTGTTTCTTTCAAATGATGCATAAATGGAGTTAAATCGCTCTCACTTAAGAATGATTCAATGCAAATGGCATCAAGGATGACAAGAGACTATCATAAACAGTTTGACCCAGAAAACATCCCATGGGCTGTTCCACTGTCCAGCAAAGCCAGAAGTGAAAACAGCTAAGACACAATAAATGTCCAAACACCCAGATGGCACATCTGTAAAAACACATTCCTGGCACCAGTATCTATATTTTGCAGCCACCAGCTGCCACTCCATGTGTGGCCATAAGTGCTGGCTCTGGAACAATCAGAGGCAGAGGTCAAACAGAAGTCCCTTTGCCACTCAAAAGAGTCATGCCAAAGTTAAGTGTGGAGTAACAGATTTCTGCGAAGAGAGTGTTGTCCAATTTACTAACTTTGGATATATAAATTCACCCACTCGCTTGCAAATCCAAGATCCTATCTATTTTTGCAGAGCACGACTCTTAATTTCCAAGAGCAAGCACCATGAAAGAAAAAAAAAAAAAAAGAAATCAAATTACACTTGAAGTTTTGTAAGTGCTTTCAAAGCAGGAAGTCACATCTTCCACCTTCTTAAATAAATGAAAATAACGTACCGGTTTTTCCTGCCAATACCCAGGCATCTGCAAGCAAGTATGACAGTGATCCCTTTTCAATCTGAAAAATACACCTTATTCCAAGTCTTGTGACTTCCATCTAAGTCACAAAGGAAAATGGATTGAAGAGAGGAAAGATCACACATGACACAACTGAACAGGTGACAGGCCACACCAAAGTGCTGCCTAACGGCAGAACTGTAGTAGACAACACCAAAGTGGGGTAAAAAACATGCAGTCTTTTTGGCACAATCAAACTTCATGGTTTTCTACATGTAAAAACACATGCACAATCCATATATCTAGGTGCACATTTCTAACTGGTATGCATACAAAATAGCAGCATATTTATCAGACAAAATATTTGTAGAACTTGAAAGTTGTAAATCGGGTTCATTCTTTTTAAAGAAGGGACATACTGAGACATCCTTGACTGAGTTCAGAATATTTTCAGTTTCACCTCACCACCTCCAGTTTTCCTCTCAGTTATATTCCAAAATTTACTGTGATCTTTCCTTAAGTATGAAAAAAGGACCAAATGAGGTAACAGAAAACAGAAGGAAAATACAAAGATGTTTATAATCTAATAGATATTACAAATAACAGTTTCAAAATTCTTTATAGAAAAATGCTGATTCAAACATTAGATCATGTTCCATATTTGAAATTACACTACATTACAATAGTAAATTGAATTTAACCTCAGTTTGACACTTTGCATTATTATAGTGTTGCTCCAGAGGAATTTTGCCTCAAAAAAAAAAAAAAATCACACAATAGAAATTAAAAATTCAGCAGGGGCCACAGCTGTTACCGGGAAAGTTCAGGCTCCTGGAGATTTCAATCTATCTCACTAAGATACTACATTTTTTTGTGATTGAAGCTATGTCTACTGAAACTACATCCCATTTAAAAATCAAACTGAAAAATAAATTTGAAGACCATGTCAACTGGAGTCAGCTGATAGACTTCAAAAGGCTGGTATCCCGTTGTGCAGACTGAAATATCTGCAGCTTCTAGCATATCTTCTCATTCCAGTACAATCAGTCATACAATGTTAAGGAAATTGAACGAATACTTTAGTGGATCCTATCTTCTCAGTTGACTACATTTATTCCTTCTTGCAATATACACATTATTACTCTCCAACTCTGGGCAATTATAGGATAAATTTAATCTGTTGAAAATCCACTGTGACCTTTAAGGAGGAGAAGAATCAGAAGCTCAAGGCGGGTTTGGGCTCTGACACTGGACAAATAAGAGAGGCAAGCAGAAGAAGAGAAGACCTCTTACTTTTTATTTCAGGTAATTTGTTATCCCTTTTAGTCTCTGAAATTCTGTTTCACAAAGAAAACAGAAAACTTTGTTTCCTATGAGACTCAAGACTCCTTAGCTGATTGGTATATTTATTAGTTGCTCACAGATTTTACTAACATCAGGACACTATTACATAAGTGCCTTCACACTAAATATATTAAACTGTTTGAAGTTTTTTATTGACATATGTAAATCATTCATCAGAAAAACTGTTGAAAATTGGCTTAAGCTAGAAACAGTCCTTCATTAGGAGCTGCAGAAAATGATACTTTATAAAAGGCAGAGCAGTTTTTGAATTCTACTCAGGAACATAAGAATCAGTAATCACGTGGCAGAACTTCTTCAGGGGACAGTGATTTCATATGGCATACAGTATAAAAGAGACAATAAGGCTTTTACTAAATTGTATACATATGCTCCATATTTATGTGTTGTTTATCCTGATGCATTTATAAGGGTATAATGCCAAGCTAGCATAACTAAGGTAGTAGAATTACCCTTTTGACAGCATTAGGAATTTAAGGGGAAAGGCAGAAAAAGACATAAACATTTGAGGTGTTATGAAAACCTCTGTGATTTTTTATCCCCTAACTTTAGTTCTAGTTTTTTTTATTTAGTTCTTTAGTTTTTTTAGTTTTTTTTAGGTTTTTTCTTTTAGTTTAGTTTCACATCAAGGCCATGAACATGTTAGAGGTGCTATCCCTCGTATCAGTCAGATCTCTTAGTCCACAGAGTCTAGCCTGGAAAGATTTTCTGTGTAGAGAAGTGACGGTTGAGGCACCAGTATAACTTTAGTTTCTCTGCTGCAAATCCCAAGAACATGCTACTTTATGTCAGTATGTTCTGTGTTCATGCTGTTAGGAGAGGGCTGTAACCTAATAAATTTTTTCATGCTAAAACCCAATTGGTTTGTCTTGTCAAATATCTGCCTGCTCAGACCCTTTATTTCCTATCTCTTTATTGAAAGAGAAAGGTTGTGGTTTGATTGGTAGATCAATAAAGTTACATAACTGGAATTAAGAAACAACAGCAGTAAATGGAACTGGGGGGTGGGAAGGAAAAAAAAGGATACACGTCACTGGAATTGTTAGCCCTAAAGAATTAAAACTTTCATCAGTTGGAGAAAACAAGCAAATTGTTGTGTAGTAGTGTCTGATAAGGGCATCTGGTTAGTCTGCCTGCTTCACCTAGAGAGAAACCTCATTCTAATGAGAACATTGCCATTTTTTACACAGCTTTCTTTGCATGTAAACCAGTCTTTATTTATTCAGTATGCTCTTTCCAGCACTACTGAAGATTCACTATGTAGTTTAGTAATCTCTGCTAATTAACATCTATTCTTTTGCATTCTACAGGGAAAAAGGAGAGAATCAGAAACTATTTACTCACTGAAGTCAAACACTGCTGCTTTTTGAGTAACTCAATACACACAAGACAGTTCTTTCCAATGTCCAAACACAAACTAACATTTATCTAGATGCTTCCAAATCCAAAAGCTCTCGATGCTTCATCCCACAAATTATAGGGGCAACCATGCCAAGCTTTAAGGCCTACATAATTTCCTTGCTATGCTAATAAAATCTTTTTTCTTGTGCAATCCATCTACTTCGTGCAAGTTGTTTAATCTATGAAGCAGACAGTTGCATAGGAAATTCTTCCGGAACCTGCTGCTCCACAGGCATTTAAGGGCACTCTTCCCCTTCTCTTATAATCCCTTTACAATGGCATGCTTACCTTTGGAGTAAAGCAGGACTTTTTTCTGCTTCTCTTCATACCCGTTTGTACCCTATGATTCCATTATAATGGCCTGCCGGCCTACCAAGTAAGGGACACAGAACTTGAACAGCAGAGCTAATGGCTTGTTGATTTTGGTTACACAAACACTAGGTTTTAAGTTTCTCTCATAATTTCTTTGGAAGTGCAAGTTCGTAAGAGAAACATGGTTGGAAGATGAAGGATTCGTTCCAACAGCTGAAAATGCTGGAAAAAAAGATACACACAAACACATAGTTCTGACTTGATTAGAAGAATTAAAACCTCCTTGATTTATTTTATATGCTTCTACTATAATAACTGCAACATGATTCCTTCAACTATTAATATAATAAAATCCTTGTTTTTTGCAACCTGCTGATGTCCATAGAAGGCTTTCTGCTAACTGAGATACGCTCTCTTCTGATCAAAGGAAAATGTATTTCCTCTTCTATTTCTCTGGCCTTTCTTCTCCTCAGAATCCCTGTTTTTATGAAAATCTAGCCTCAGCCAGCTGCTGGTGCTGTATACTCAGAGAAAATAAGCAGGGAGAGGAAAGAGAGGGAGTGGGGGAAGAAGAAGGCATTCCCTTTGCACGTTTTCCTTTTAGGAAAATAATCTTCCTCTTGCCCCTAATTCCAATTGCAGAACACTAGGGACGCACCTAATCTACCTTTCTATTGCTGAAACTATAAAATCATTACAGAAGTGTGGCTGAAATGAACAGTGATGAAAAACCACACTGTCAAAAAAGGCTTAATATGTCCAGAACCAACTACTTCTTTCACAAGGAAGGAGGAAAAAAGGACAAAAATCTTTCTGTCAGCAAAGATGGGGGTTTTTCTTCCCTTTAAATGAAAGGCCCAAGCAAACAAGACATATTCTGTGACATAGTTTGTCGCTCATGACCAGCAGCTGGCAATTAAAAAAAACCTTGTGGTTTTAAGCCTGCTTCCCTGTAAACAAGAATTATTACATTCACCCCAACATGCTGCAAACCTGAAACAATCAGAGAGAACCTTGAGAGGTGGGTAAGTAAATGAACATGCAATAGCTGAAAATCAACATTTGTCAAAAAAAAACCAAACCAAAAACCAAAAAAACCCCACACCTCAGGCTTGCTTAATATTTAAATTAAGGTTCCTGTTGTGATGGTCATCTGTTATTTTGAGGTTTTTCATGCTACTTCTGATGGACTCACATTCAGGTCCCACAGATCTTTCCTTATGTGGAAAAACAAGCAAGAAACAAAAAGCAAGCAACAAAGCACTTCCATGAGTCTCCAGCCATGGGCTAATTTGCTTTTAGAAGAGAAAGAGACTGTCTCTCAAGGCTGAGCAGCACAACCATCTGCTCAGGTTGTGAGTGAGGAGCTGACTGAGCTCAGCAGCAGGCAGCCATACGGTTATTTAACTCTGCCTTGACCACCAGCAGGAGGTCCAGCACACTACAAAGGTTCAAAGGTAACAGAAGGACTAACACCGGGACAAGGCAGTCAGCTGGAAACATTTCCACTTGAGAAGGACAGAAAAAGGAGAGTTTAGAAACTAGATATCTTGGAAGGAAGAAACTGCATTTGAGCAAGCCCCTTCTGCCTTACCCCATCTCCCAGCTATACAGCCTTTTTCCTTTGGCTGGCATTCACTTCAGAGACCAAGAGAACCATGCCACAGAGGGAAAAGGGAGATTGTATTGCAGCCAGGGACAGATCAAGCGGATGCTTACCAGGGCTCCCTGATTAGAAAAGCTGTTTGAGGACCTGACCCAAATGACCTTTGTAGGGTATGTCAGCAGGAAAGCACACATTAAGGTGATGAACGCACATGGTCTTGCCTGCTATGAAAATGCTCCCAAAACAGACCTCTCTCAAAAGGTCACAAACTTACTTCTTCCATGACTCCCATTAAGTTAGCATTGTTTTTTCCATCTCTTACTGGCATATGACTCCCAAGCCAGGTGTACACTATAATCAGTCTACGGCAAATGATTTCCTGAGCCAAATACACTTGTAAGTATTCACATTACTAAACCAGGCAATGAAGAAATATTCCTGTGTCACAGAAGGAAGGAGAAACATTGAAGATTGTCAGAGAATTATTCTACTTCGTTCCCAAAAGCCAAACAAAGCTGTCTGAAGACTACTTTTAAATTTTCTGTGAAAAAGCTGATAAGAATGTTCATAGTTTGTTTTTAAATAATAAACCTCTCTGACCACAACAAAATGCAAGAGATGAGTTAAAAAAAATAGTTATAATACTTTAAACAGAATGTTTTTCATCCAAAATTATCTGACTAGATTAAATGGCTAATCAAATCATCTCCAAAGACATTAATGGGTAACTCACCTGGTTTACATTAAGCTGTTCTTAAATATTTTGATGGTCAGCAGCATAATGCTATGCAATCTGCCTGATGTGTTTTCTCAGTCCACAAAAAAGTACAGTGTTCCTTCAGCTGCTCTGTTTAGATATCATATCCCCAATCATTTGAGGTGATATCAACACATGCCATGATACACTAAATCAGGCCTTAGTAGGCATCATGCTATATCTGCAATGCTCTGTATATGTCGCTTTAACTATAGACTGGAGGAAGTATTGTCTCTTCTAGTTAGCTTCATAAACTTGGCACAAACACGTGCTATAGTAAATTTAGTAGAATTTATGCTCAGCCTTGATTCAAATCAAATAGGCACTGCAAAATAATCTAGCTTAACAGAGAAGAATACTAATGAACCCTGAGCCATAACCCCACTTATGTATTTTATTAAGCCTTTACTCTTTCTACCAATACTGTCAGTGGAAGTGCCACCACCTGCCAGGGTACACTTGTAGGGGCTTGAAAAATTATGCTAAGATTACTTATTCCTTACAGGTCACCTGAAAGTCATTCTGAAGTGGAGAAGCACACATGCAGATCTGACACGTCTACAGACAGGAAAAAATACTAAATTAAATGCCAAAATTAATTAAGGGATTCTGCTTCTTAAGGAATTTGCATTTAATTCTTAGACAACTTTTTTGTTTGGTTGGTTTTGTTTTTTTTTTTTGTTTTTTTCTAATGGTAAGCTAATGAGAAATAAAGTTAACCAAGACAAATGAATGTTACAACAAATATTGAAGGAGAAGACTTCTAATTTACATCAATATCAGGTGTCCACAGAGTCTCCAGTTGAGGCAATGCCCAGGCCTCAAAATCCTGACTTGGTGAATAGAAACATTTTTTCTCCCATGGGACTGAAGATGTTGATGGAATATTTGATTAAACCTCCCTTTGGGAAGTATTTTGTTTGGGTTTGTTTTTTAATGTTTGCTGAAGATGTGGCATTTCCACTATTATTGTATCTTGCTCACTTTTCTGGTGAACATTTAGGGAATGCCACTGTCAGACTGCGCTTCACAAAGGCTGCTGATCCAATTGCTATCCAGCCACTCAGGTGCATTTGCCTATTACTTTGAAGAGCTAGTAATCATCACATAGACATAGATCTTCAGAGATTTAAGCTAAGTGAGTCACTGTGTTAATTATATGCTAAGGGAGTACACAGAAGAAATGGAAAGTAGTAGTTTATTGCTTTCCCAAGTTCCTCAGGTAATTAGAGCAGCTTCTGCAGATACATGGCACTGTACCAGAATCTATCATCACAATGGGATCCACTGTAAAATGCACAGAATTAATTTTTAAATGAAAGTCCTCTACTGAGTGTCAGAGACAAATTCACCTGATAAATGTCACTGAGCAACGTCATTACTGGCTCATCAACACAGGGTGTTTAAAGCAGATGGTAGAGCAATGCATCTCCAGCACTACAGCCTGTTAATATCAGCCACCTCCCATAAAAAAATTAAAATTGGCCCCCTGTCAGTCAAACATGACAGTACTTTGGATTTCTCCCTCATGATATTCTTTAGCCTTGAGGCAGATATGACAGGCGCCTTATTAAATTCCAAAAATAAAATGTAGCACAAGAAGGCAGTGCATTCCAATGAGACAGCAGACTTGTTAAAATGCAACATGCATAAAACTTACTTCATTTCATTTTAGCTATCATCAGTTTCATCTTTTAAAAAACACAAATAGCAACTTCAGAAATGTAGTATTTGTCGTATATAAATTAAAACAACATGTGCCTTATATTTCAAAGTCGTTAAAAGTCTTTATAGATGTTGCATAGATATTTTGGCTATTTTTATGAAAATAAAAGCTGTGATGACTATTCACTGTTCTATGTTCAGTGATTGTATTGCAATATTATTCAACCCAAACTGTACAGAAGGCATGGAAGCTAACTGCCCTGTTATACAGGAACATCACTAAATCAGGAAGCTTTTTGTACAAGCATGGAGACTGGTCTATACATATCACGCTCTCCAAACATATAAAACAGGAAAACAAAGCCAATCTCTTTTAAGAATCTTCCAAGTTGAATGGAAAAGCTGTTGAGAAAGCACAGTTAAAGCACTCACAGTTAAAGACACCATTTAATATTTTACTTTCAAATTTAACTGCACCCTGTAACATATACAAATTAGGATATGGGTTAGGATTATCAAGGCATAATAAACCAGCTTCCACTGAATCACACTAATATTCAGACCTGTAAATCACATAGGTTGCTTTGAAATCCCTTAAGGTGGAATCCTGAACACCATAAAATCAATCAGATTTTGCCTCAACAAAATCAGCATTTTCCTTATAGTCTCATATGCTATTTCTTAAACAACATATGAAATTATAAGGATTGCTCACAACATCTCAGGTACAAGGTATACTACCTGAATGCTCATATAAAAACATATGAGCAGTGGGACAATTCCACCAGAAATTTAGCATGTTTTCACGTAGCTCAAGTCATGCATTTGTTGAAAAGTTTGTAGGATTCAGGCTGAAGCTGGGCCATCTTTATTTGGGAGATTTAGTTACCTTTCCAGGGTTTATTAAAGGTTACTACATTCCTCTGCAAATATCCAGAGAAAGCTCAGACGTGCCTAACTAAACTTCCTGCACCATCATTTTCTGTATCTCAATATTCCATGTCCTTCAAACTCAAAAAAAAAAAGACATGATATTCATGGCAAAGTCACATGTTGCTTCCTTCTTTTATACTGTGGACAAGTAGATGCCTGTAGTGAACACGGCCTCTGTTCCAGTTTGTGCCACGCTTGATTTTTAAAGTCAAGTGAGGTTTAGATGGCCATGAACTTACTGACAAAAGACACTATTCATTCCCAGGCTTTTGTATGTATTGTACAAACAGCTTCTTCATGTCTGCAACACACTATACCCCCTTTTTTTCTGCTGCTTTGCCTCCTAGACATTAACTCTCATGGCTTGGCAAAATACATGCCAAAATCTTCTTTCACTTTTGAAATAAAACGAGACTGATTTAAAACAAATGCTTTCATTTTGACAACACATTTGCACAAACAAACTGTGTCAATGTTGATATGGCAATAACAGAGCAAGACAACTGAGTTGTGTGCTTCTCAGGAACTGCCCCCAAAATGTCAGTGATGACAACTCTTGCCAACACACTCTGAAAATGAAACAGCAATCGGTTCATCTTTTTCAGCACAAGTCCTTTATGTTTGCTCTCCATGTACAGTAGTTGGCTTCAAATGCTGACTGTACCCTCCTCTGAATCCTATTTTAGGAACAGTAACCGAAGTGTTACGTGATCCATAGAACAACATTTTCTATTGCCAAAAGCATGCTCTAGAAGCAAAACAGAGTAGAAGGAGGGGGAAAGGGAATCTATTCCCACAAGGCCTAAATGTTGTTATCTCTAACTGCTAAACACATGACATCTTGCTCCCAATTCAAAGCATTTCTTCAGTTCTTTGTATGATGTTACTTTTATTTTTTCCTGAAGCAAATGCCACTTCTTCCAAATTCTTCTTAACCTGTGTATGTTTAATACCCTCAGAGGCTGTGCCAATAGCAAACCATAAGGCAATACATACTCCATCTCTAAAATACATAAGTATATATATACACATCTCATAGAATCACTGAAAAATTTCTGTTGCAAGGCCTTCTGGAGGTGAACTGGTAAGACCCTCTTCTCAAAGCACAGATAACTGCAAAGTATGAGTCATTCTGTTCATCATCTTTTCCAGATGGGCTTTGACTACCCCAGGAATGGAGATTCTACCATCCCTCTGGGCACCAGTGCTCATGCCGCAAATCACCGCTTTCACCATGAAGGTTTTTCCCTTATCTATGTGAAACGCTCCTTGCTGCAACCTGTGGCCATAGCCTCCAGCCCTGTTGCTGCACACCTCAAAGGAAAGAGGGACTGCCTTCTCTGCAGTCATCCACCACGCAGTCAAAGACAACAAGCTGCCCAGAGAGGTTGTGGAGTCTCCTTCTCTGGAGACATTCAAAACCCGCCTGGATGCGTTCCTGTGCGATCTGATTTAGGTGTTCCTGCTCCGGCAGGGGGATTGGACTAGATGATCTTTCAAGGTCCCTTCCAATCCCTAACATTCTGTGATTCTGTGATTCTGTGAATTAGATTCCCCCTTAGTCTTCTCCTCTCAAGGATGAGCAGTAGTGGATAATAATTATCTTGCTCAGCCTGTTCACTGTACTCTAGCCTAGTATGTGCTTAGGGTTCACTGAAATAGGAGCCGAGCATGTGTATATACATACACACTCATAAAGCAAAAGTGTTGCAAGGATCAAAAAAGAATTTATATGAAAAGACTAATGTTTAAAATATTAAGTAAAACAACTCTACAAATTACTCCACAGTATATGACAGGGCTTTGTGAAATATCTGTGTTTATCATAAGATCTCCTGGTAACAAAAGAAGGTAGATTAAGTGGTATGTGAAGGCTTTAGATTAACACCTCTGTACTTAAAAGCATATCGTTAAAACCTGCATTCAGATCAGAGCAAATAAGCAATCTAAATGTACAGTCTCTTCCCAACACTACTTTTGCTTGGCTATTAACATTTGTAGTAGAGCCAAAGGAACCCTCAGATAAAAATTAGATATTACTGTTCATTTTTTCTGTATGCAAACATAAATGATAACACAGTTGTCTGATGTGGCTTAACAGTGGTTTGAAGGACTCACCCAACTGATCAGGTTGAAAGATCATCTGCAAAGAAGTTTGTGGAATCTGACTGAATTAAAATACTCTGTTTGGTTGCTATTTGCTACAGTGAGCTGAAAAGTCTTGCTTTGAAACTATAGCAAGTCTTCCAGCACCTTGGTCTCCCAGCACCAAGGCAACAATGACTTGTCATTTGGGAGCCATAATAACACAGCTTTCCTCCAGGAAATCATTCATATTCCTTTGTACTCTATAAATCTTTTGAGCTGTCCTTTGAACAAGCCTTCTGCAATTCTGTTTTGCTTTCACAACCCTTTGGTTTTCAGTAACTTTAAAGATTTTTGTTTGTTTCTCAGCATTAAAGTACCTGGTTTTAATTAGCTGTCACGCCAGCATTGCCTTTGCATGCTTTTATGCACTCACATCACACTACATATAAGCTTTTATTTTTTTTAACATAGATAATGATAAGTGGGACGTATTTGTCTAATAGGAAAAAAGAAAGGCACAAGTCTGACATAAACTGTCACAGAAATCATTTGACGTTCACCCTTTTCAGAGGAAAAGGACAAAAGCTAAAATCATTAGTCTCCTGTATGTGTGAATACAAGCAAAAGAACATTTTAAATGTAAAGATACCTTGTTACTGAGGGAGTGAAATACTAATGAAATTCTGTAACTTCAGTGTGAAACTAGCAGTAGCAGAAGCTGTTAAACCTCTGACTGGACTCAAAACTACAATTATCACCATCCTGAACAGACAGATATGTGAGCTGTGAGATCAAGCTAGGGAGAGTTTCTCATTTCCTTTTTCTCCTCAGTTGTCTTAGACATTTAACACACAAACTGCATGTAACATTTGCCTGCTTGATCCTTCTAAAATATAAGGAAAATCCTACTGTAGAATCTGACGCCTTATATCTATGTTGATGGGGCCCTATCATTTATACCCATGTTCATGCCCACCAGGTAGAGAAGGAGACAGAAATCCCCATTTGATAAAGAGAGGTGCAGAGAAGAGGATTTATCCCAAATTCATGTCAAAGCCAAGAACTGAAATTGAAAAATACTTGAAAATACTTGAAAATACTACAGTATCTTAACCTCAAGATCCTTATTCTTCTCTAAATGAATTCTCCAGCTACTAAACATTCCAGCAGCTAAATGGATTACCACATCAGCAATCAATCACATTTATAAGGTATTAAATTTACTTGGAAACTTGATGGCTGACTTCAATCTAGAGGGACAAGATCAAATTAAAATACCTACTACATTGTGTGGAGCACTGTATTTTGTTTTACATAGAAAGAAATTGGCAAATTGCATTTGATTTCTTGTTTTGACATGTTACTTGGCATATTAATAAACTAGAAACATTATGCTGCTTAAAGTCATGATCTAATTTTCACCAAATTTATCTTGAAGCACTCTTTTGCAAAGAAAATAGGGTATTCTTGTTCACTTACTGATTTTGATACTTGGTTTTTTCTTGAGTGAATTTACTGCAACAATTCACCAGAACAAAACCACTATGAGTAAAACAACCTTTCCCCAAAAACACATCATTCCTATTTCTTATTCCATTTTGTAATCTCAAATGCCACTGTGGCTTAATATTGCAGTTCAGTTTCATAACTGGCAAGAGCTTGTTTAAGATGAGGGGGATGGTATTTCAATTGCACATCAAAACCAAATATGAATAGGTAATGAGAAATGAAGCAGAAGGACATATTTTGGAGCCACCACCATTTGGAAAACCAGGCATTTTAATTGAACAGCCTGATGTCTGACAACTGCCCAGTAGAAGTCCAACAGCTGGTAAGATCAAATCCTGTGCCCACAGAGTTTCTAGGAGTAAACATGAAAGATGCCTTGACCGTCAGAAAAACTGCTGTAGCAGATTCAGCGCACCACCGGGAGCATCCCCTCCGACTCTCCACTATCATTTGCCCAGATTTCTGGGTCCCTGAGAAAAGGTTGGGACCTTACAGAAGGCTCTTCAGCCAAGTGAACTTGGACATGTTTCCACTGAATGTATCACTCTGTATCAAATGACCAGTCCTAATCATCAGTTACTGAAGACATCATAATTATAAAAGGTTAAATTAAAACAGCAGCTATATGAAACTTACTACAAAGACTACCTTTCAAGATCAGGATTTAGGTACCCAAGCAGCTTCCACCAGCAATACTGTTTCAGCTTACCACAAAATGATGTCATTTTCACTGGAGGACAAAACAAAGATTTCACCTTCAAGAGTAAATGCTGCAGGTGTTTCTGAATAAATTAACTTTTTCTTGTTATTGAAGATGCAACATGCATAACAGATAAAATTTTCAGCCACAGAAAAAATACATAACAGCTAAGAAGTTCAAATCTTCAAACAGGCCATTTCACCTCGCCTGCGACAGAAAGTGGATGATCAGGTGCACAAGTGAATTCCCACAGAGCCTTTTTCCTGAAATGGTCAAAATACTGCAGGGACACAAGCTGAGGAACCTGTCAGATTAATAAAAATTGTAGTCTATGCTTCCACTCCCCAGTGTTCGCTGGTGAGCACAGAAGTCAGCAGGGCCCTTGGCTGCACTCTGGTCATCCCCAGTGGGCATTTCATTTTACATGAAACTTGTCCTTGAACTAGTGAAACAAACACATAAAAAACGTTTCTAACAATGTGGATGTATATAACAAATGAATTTAAAAATAGAAACAAGCAAACAACCTAACAGCTTTAAAATATTCCCACCCTCTTAAATAACATCAGTACTCATTACACAGTAAGTCAGGGGCACCTGAACTAATCTGAAACCACAGAAGTGCACAGTGTCCACCTGTAATCATATAACATTACCTCCTTGTTTCCCAGGAGTCCCTTATGTCATATAAAACACTTGTTAAAACCTCATTATGAGCTTTGAGAAAATATTAGCATTATATCAGTATGTACTCCTTTACTGTCACAGAAAAAATGTTCTTTCATATGTTTTATGAAATACAGAAGTTGATGCCTTCACCAATCTCAGTTTCACCAATTAAGTTTAATCAATCAATAACTCTTATAGAACAAAACAGTAAGAAGTGTTTTGCTCTGCTGTTGTTTTTTTTTTTAATTATAAAACAAACAATGGCACTTTTCAATTACCAAACCAAGAAAAAAAAATTGGTATTTTATTTAATAATGTACAACAAGGTCTCACAAAATGCAAGCATCTGTCTCCAAAGATAGGTAACCTGCACCATTAAAATCTCTGAATAAGACTTTAACAAGATGAAACAGCTAAAAACTGGGCTGTTTGTGTTGTTTATACCAATGCTGATATTACACAACTAAACATTTGTATAGCCTCTTCAAACCATTCTCAATTTAAAGCCATACAGTTCACAAAGTATGCTCAGCGTTGATGTGAATTGAATCTTTACCATATTATGTGCAAGCTGTCCACTTACTATGTGTCTTTTGAAATAAGATTACTACATTTAATCCCAGGAAGGATGTTTCATGGACAAAGTACTCAGGTAGGTCATAATAAAAACCAGAGAGTGATGTAAAGACAAAAAGATAGCAAAAAATGTAATTTAAAATATAATATTAAAACCATATATATCCTGTTTGTTTCCATCTCACATCATCTCATATTCTTCTTGGAAGAAACACGTTTTTAACTCGCAAGATAAACTCTGTTTATGTGCATTGTTAATTTCAAGCAAAGCTTTTAAGAAAAATGCTTCCTGTATGTTTAGTCCAACTGACTCATCTACTATTTGCCTTTTAGTCATATACACTTTATGTTATCCTGCAGTAACTGTTTGAGCAAGAAGAATCTCATTGCCAGCAAACTAATACAAGGGGTCCTTTTCTACGTTACTACTTAGGATAGAAGACTACTTTCTAGCAGGGTCTTAATTCACTTAATTTTATCATCAGCAACCCCAGAGGTTCCTGAGATGGTAACACTAACAGAGACCCTGAGCGTAAAAAGGGAATTAGAGGTTCAGGTTTGGCACCATTAGCTGTTGCTTCCCAATGAGTTCTGACATGGTACCCAAATGAAGGATGAATGCTTTTCAAAGTAAGCACAGACAAAGCAATACTAAATATTTAATTTCCAGAGGCAAAGGGCAAAGTCCCAGAGCTCTAGGGAAGCTAATGGTCCCCAAGCCAGATAAGCCAATTTTCAGTAGTAAATACTCATGCAATCTACAGCAAACTCAAAGGTTTTATTGGAAGGTGGGGAGAAGATACTTTCCTAAAAAATTGAATCTATGTACAGATATCTGAGATTATGTGAAATTAACAAATATGAAAATCAGCCTTAGTTCTCCACTGACTCAGTCCTCTTTTAGTCTCCCAAATCAGGGTGGATTAACAGTTAGCACTAAGCTTACGGGAGCAATTTCAGCACACTCTGGAGCATTATGTTATTGTAATTAATTTCAAATAGTAGTCAAGTTTTTACATATACTTCATAACTTCAAGAAAATCAGAGACAGTTTTATTCAAAAGCCTCCACAGGAAGAGTGAAAGGAGAACTTCAGTTCTTTATCAGTGACTTTCCTCAAGATTAATGTTTTGGGCCATCAGTGGTGACCAACCTGATAGCCTTTTATGAGGACATTACCAGGTGGATAGATGATGGCAAAGCAGTAGATGTGGTCTATCTGGATTTCAGAAAAGCATTTGACACCGTCTCCCACAGTATCCTTGCGGATAAGCTGAGGAAGTGTGATCTGGATGATCGGGTAGTGAGATGGATTGTGAACTGGCTGGAGAAAAGAAGCCAGAGAGTTGGTGAATGGGATGGAGTCTAGTTGGAGA
>VZTO01009925.1:18479-56404 GCA_013400615.1 Syrrhaptes paradoxus
CATAGGAGGTTCCACTTGAATATGAGAAAAAACTTCTTTACAGTGAGGGTGACAGAGCACTGGAACAGGCTGCCCAGAGAGGTGGTGGAGTCTCCTTCTCTGGAGACATTCAAAGCCCGCCTGGATGCGTTCCTGTGCGATCTGATCTAGGTGTTCCTGCTCCGGCAGAGGGATTGGACTAGATGATATTTCGAGGTCTCTTCCAGTCCTTGACGTTCTGTAATTTTGTGGTGTAGCAACAACACCATCATCCATCAGGAGTTCAATTCAACAGAAATCTGTGATGTGCTTTGCACAGCACCTAACACCCACCATCAGCTTTGGAATTTCGACCCAGATTTGAACAGTTTTCTCAGGTCACAGGTCTGAATGAAACCAGAGATGCAGAGTATCTGCATGGGTGACCTGACAGTGAATGGGAGGCAAGTTCTCCAATGCAAGGGAGCTGGTAGAAACTCTCCTTATCCATAAGAAGTGTGGTAGAATTTCTGAGAAGAATAAAACAAAACTTTGTGTATATGAACTTTCCACAAACAAAATTGTAAGAGCAACTGAATACTTTCAGCCAATGCTACATTTTCACCTCACCTCTACCCCTATTTCCCACTTTTCCTCAAAAAATATCTGGATGAAAACTTTTGATTCAGAGATTCCATCACAGAGCTTAAGGGTAAGAGAAGGCTTCAGACCCTCCTTGCCTCTGTTGCCTTTATGGGACTGACTGCCTGGCCAAGCTCGCCCAGTGGAGATAGCACAGCTGAAAAAGTGCCTCGCTGTCTCCAAATTAATCATGTGTGATATTCAGAAAGTGAAGGCAGATGCTACTTTTATCCAGCGGAGGATTGCCGAGGTAACCATATTTATCATGTTTTGATATTTATACTTCAGCCCATAATTATTTTCTTGTTATGACAGGAGACAACTTATCATTTTCCATATGGCCAGAAAGGTGTTAGATCTTCGCTAATTATAGAAAAAGCTATATTAATGGCTGTTGAGCAACAACATAATCTGTGATGCTGAACAGCAGCCTATAAACCATGAAATGTTCCCTCCCACAGCAGGTGGATAATAGAAGCTTTCAATAAACGAGTTTATTTGCACTAAAAATATTGAAACTTATTTAGAGAGAATGAGAATGTTCATGTTTCTAGTTCACAGAGCCGATATTATTTCCTTATTTTATGCCTATAAAGTTTGCATGTTTGTCCCAGTCATATGAGGTAGTCTACTAAAATCTATTGACACTTCGCAAAACTTATTTCTATCCTACACCATCACAGCTAGAACAGCACTTCTATGTATTGTTATAACAACAGAGACAATGGTACAGCTGGCCCATAACATCAATGTCTGATCATCATTTGCATCATAAGAAGAAATACTGAAGCATAAATATTAAGATGACAGCAGACCCTTTGGTACATACACAGAAAGGACACACAGCTGCTGAGAGAGGGGAAGTCTGTTTGCGTTTCTGCATAAACCTTAACAAGAGGACTTTTTCAGGCCTTTTGCACCTCCCTCTCTATTTCTTCCTTGCAGGCTCTGTCTTAGGATCACACTCCTTACTGTCTGAGTCCAGACAGGTATTTCTCCAAAGCCCACTAATTCTGCTTAGCAGGCCCGAGGACACAATCCTGTGCAAGACAAGACCTCCATCTCCTCCAGGAACCCCACACGCCAATGATCCATGTGGTCGCCCTGCTCCAGGAACTGAGGGGAAAGGCTGCATGATGGGAACCACGGGAATTTACAGACATTTGTTTTAAATCATCCTTGGACAACAGCTGCCTGGTAGAGTGAAAACTGATTGCACTGCTAATAGGATGATCCAGTTTCTGAAAGTAACTGGTTTGCCAGATAACCAGCAAAAGACAGCACAACTAGCATGCTCTTATACTGATGCCTACTCTGCCAGATAAAATAGCTATCATTAAGGTCTCCAGCCAAACAAAAAGGAGTGTGGCAACAAAGGAAAATAATTTTCACCATTTTTTCTTTGTGCTGCAGGCTGCTCCCACCAAATACTGTTTGGAGTTACTCCGCAGCACAGGCCATGGAGCTAGCTAACAACTGACTGAAAACTCCGAACTGTGTTATATTCCAGAAATTGCTCCAGAATTTCTTTGATATTTACCTTGCCAAAAGATTTAAAATGTTCTTCATATTGAGGATAAAGTATTATTTCAGGTTGTTTACCTACTATCTGCAACAGACTACAAGATTTTCTTGACAGCAATGGTAACTCAGGCAAACAGGACTTACATGTTTGGTGTCACATGAGTGGTGACTGGCCATGACTTCTTCCATGTGCCTGGATCAACACACCTGAGAAGGGGAGCTCTGAGTAGTCAGGCTCCCTTTCACTTACTGGATGGATGCACATATATGAGCGGGAGGGAGGGAGAGATACAGCTTTTCTCCAAATTGGACATGTCTTATGGGTCACCAGATGATCAGCAGAGAACCCAGGTCAATTCTTCTGACACAGAGAAACCATCAAGGCAAAAATTATTTCACCAAAGCCTAATTATTTCTTAAAAGCCTAATCCCAACTGCCATTGCTAAATCTAGCTTTATCATCTGTAAAGCAGCAGTATCATCTGAACAGCCCTTTTATCTTTGCTCACCTCTGGTTTGCAATCATCAAGCCTAAAGAAGCTTCACTGGCTCCCACATAGTCACATCCGTGTATGTTTTTTTTTCTTATTTAGAGCAAGACAAAATAAGTTTTCTCTTCCAAAGATTGAAAATGAACAGTTGTCCCAGAAGTAGTAAATATTTTTCATTATAAAATTCTTCTCTAGCTATTACCTCTCAGCTCAAATATAATGCCAAACTTACAGAGAGATTCTATTTTATATGGTATAATGCAGCAATAATTGTTCCTCCCTTTTCCAAAACATGTTCCATTATAGCTTCAAAGTACACATTTTTAATGATATTTTCTATTTAAAATTATTTTAATTAAACTTTATTTTTTTTAAAGTACTTATGCATAACATAATGAGGTATAGACTTTTGGGTACCCTTGTCTAAGAGGGACCCCACAGCTCCATGGCACTCAAAGTCTCTGTAGTAAAATAAAGCACCAAATATTTACCAGTAACAGATCACATGCAAGCTGCAGTGCAGTTGAGCACAAGTTGCATAATTGCACATGAATGAGATGTTCATAAAATACTGATGTGCTCCCTCCTTCCCACCAGTACTCTACCCCAACATCTCTCCAGATGTGTACATTTATTCCACTACAGCAGCAAATATACATCCAGATTGTAACCCATTTAGCTGCAATGAAAGCAGCTTCTCTGCTGAATAAGATGGTTTGCTAGCCATAAAATGTATTTCAACATTTACATACATAATTTCAACTCATGTACAGTAATACAGAAAAATCCAGCTGTGTCTTTGGGCATTCCTGTTTGTTCCACATCAAAAACTGCAGGGCCTGACAGGTCACTTCAGGATTTAAATTAGAAAGTGAGTTTTCCTGCTTCTTTTCATTTTGTTCAATGGACGTGCATAGTTTGGACAGCCACAGCCCTGCTCGAGTACTGATCTAAAACAATGCATCAAAATGTATAAGCCTGCTCTGTAACTATTTTTACACTTTTCCCATTATTAGTTGTTCTTCTTCTGCCTACAATGGTATTTTTGTACCCCAGAAACCCATTAGCTCAAATTATATCTGGTAGGGAAAAGAAAGTAGTATTCAAGTATTTTAAAAGTCTGTCTGGATTTGCCTCAAGGAGTCTCATAGAAACATAAACTAATATAAAATTCATACACCCTAATCTGCACCTTTCAGCTTTGTACAGTCCTGTGCATCCAATTCTATCTCTAATATCCTTTTAATATAATTTCTCTCTCTGCCTTTAGCAAGCCCTATAGCATTCACCTTTGTCCTCAGAGAAATCTAGGTTAACATTACATTTGTGTAGCAGGTTCTACATTTTTTATTTTATTGCAAAAGCAGTCTAGCATGAAAGAGTGAAGGCGCAACCTTAGAATTACCTGAACCAGTGGAGGGAGATACTTCCAATCACCAGGGGAAAATCACTTAATACAGTTCAGTCGTCTTATGAGACAATCTATTTGCCAGACAAAGCAATTATTTGATTTGAATAGCCCCTGCATCACACTATGAACTTAGAGGCTGAAGTGAGGTTAAACATTCACACAGTTTTTTTGAGTATCGGGTAGTAACTAACCTACCAAAATCTGTCATAACTCTTTTTTTTTCTTCTAGGGAAAAAGCAATGTATAAGAGTAACACACAGAATTTAAATTATTTTTAAGAATTGTCCTGTAAATTTATACAAAGATTAAACTACATCATTCTTATCAGAAAATGACAGAAAATCAACATGAAACCTTAACATACTTTTCCACAGTATGAAGTCTTAGTTCTATTTCTCTTTATATAAATTTCTCCCAATCCTAAGAAAATATAGTAAAACCCATTTACCTCTAGATGCATAGCCAGTGTTTATCTAGATTTCAAATGGAGTGTCAGCCATACTGGTACTTGTAGAACTGTATTTTTCTTGAAAAGCACAACACCTAAATCCCTATCGGTTTCTCTTTGGTTTAGAACACCAGTGAATTTATGTTTCAACTGATCATTTCAGAGAACTGAAGGGCTAAATTTCTTCAGAGATGAGAAATGAATCAGTCTTCATACCAACTCAGGCCCTTGTGCCTCATGGGTACAACAAAAATGCTTAGTTAATTCTTGTAGGTTTCTACAAATATCCTACATGTCAACCCAAATTACACACACTTTCAGAACAACAATTTTAGGCAAACTCTAAAGGAGGAAAGAATTGTTCATGTATTTCTGGAAACTCTGGTATGAATGCTAGACACTGTAAAACCTTATGCAAGGTGCTCACTACCTGCTTCCCAAGTCACAAAAGATTATCACCTATTGCTTGTGCATCTTTGGCTAACGTTTTATAAACATATAAGCTCAGTTCTTGCACTGGGAACTACCATAAATCAGTGTTGACAGAAAAAGTAGCACTGTTCTAAACCAATCTGCTTCAGATACAAACAGCTACTTCCTATGGATTTACACACCTAAGTGCGTGTGTGCGTGTGTGCACACAGGCAGGGAGGTGTTAATTCAAAGAAGCAAGTTAATACACAAAGGAAGCAAACCAGTTTATAAAGATGACAAAACGACTAAGTATTTACACTCTCTGAAAAAAAACAGAATATAATTCCTTTAAAACTCTCAAACTCTGCAGTTAACATTGCTTGGTCTGTTTCCTGTAGAACTTATAATTTCATTTTGGTATATTGGAAATACAGAAGCAAGTGTAAGTAAAACTGAAATGAAAGCTGTAGTTTCAGCTCCTTTTGAATTTATCCCATAAAAATTAATTAGCTGAATTTGAAGTAAGCAAATCCCACTAAAGACAGTATTAGTCCCAGCAGAGGAATGCTCCAGAGGAACAGAACTCCACTGACTCCCTTGCCAGTCTCAGTGGTACCATGTGAGTGCCAAGATGCAAGTCTGCTTGCTGCACATGAATTCAGCACATACATGCACTCAGGTCACCTAACGCCTGGCCAATTTTTTGCAGGCAAGCCCCGGCAAGGACTGGGATTTCTGCAGTACCTGGGGGAAAGGAAGAATGTGGCTCAGATGACAGGGTCTTTGCCAAGCTGCAAGCATGGGCGCAGCCTTCATTTCCAGCTCATGAAGAAAAGACAGCCTGTTTGCCCCGCCTCTCCTTTTTCATAAGTAAAAAGGGGGAAGAGGCTTTGGGATAGCGGGGAGGGCTGCAGAACTTAAGTTGCACCCCAGTACAACCTCAGCATACAGCTGGGAAGCAGGAAGATTTTGAACCTGAGGATAAGGACTGTGGAACTTCTGCCACAAGGGCTAGCAGATGTTTTATAAGACCAGCTGATGCACCCAGACTGAAACACTTTCTCTAAGCAGATTTTTCAAAAATCTAGCAACGAGTATTACACGGGTTTTTATGTGTGTGTGTATATACATGCACAAATATATGATCATAGATACACTAATTTTCGGTTCAAAATGAACTTGATTTTTACAGCCCAGTGGTACTGCTTTCTCCTTGTAATTATGGGCTTATAAATACGAGTGTTGACCCAGTCTTACCTTTAGTATGGTGAACAACTTGTTATAATAATGAAACGAGCACAACATAAAGACTTATCTGGATATTAAAATTCTAGTTGTATACACTTAGCCTGCAATGAGGGATTGAATTTAAATGTTTATAGCTTTCCAAACACTATTATGTGCTTGCAAATGTTAATTCAGTTTCAATGAAAGAGTCAATTTTTTTTAACAATATAGAATGCATTTTAATACACTATTACGCACAATAGGCCGACAGTGAATGGACTCATAATTGATTTAGAAGCACGTTCTACCATCCTGTTACCTCTATCTCTTTAGTAAATCATTTTTTAATCGGGCTAGTCTAAGCTGACCCATACAGAGCTTTATTTAATTTATTATGGAATTTATATATAAGGTTGACCAGTAATGCATGGCTACAGCAGCATTAAACAAATTGTACAGTGAATAACAAAGAGGAAAAACAGAACAAGAATTCAAATAGTCTAAGCATATCGCTGAGGTTAAGACAGGTTCCAAATGAGCAACGTTATTCAAATGCTTCAGAATGGGAAAGAGGAAAAGGGCTCTGACACCATTACAGTTTGTACAAAAAAAAGTCCAGGTTTGAATCAATTATTAGAGGAAAGATAAGAGAGAGAAAATTCTCAGAAAATGCATTAGTTGGTTCTTATTGCTCCTAATGTAAAGGAGGATAATAACAATAAAACAAGAAAAATAGGCTGGATAATTGCTCAAAGTTCTCTTTTTCTGGTGCCTAAGAAATGCATTGAAAATATTAACAAGAACAAGAAATTGAATCAATGATACAATGTGAGTTTTCCTGTTACCTAGTAAGCATAGGAAAAAGCCTAGCAAAGATTCAGAATACGGAATTACCAATCTACAGTGAGCATTTTATAAACTATTTGCAGAATACTTTAACTCAAGATGTCAAAATATGTGTACATATTTAGAATACACATGCACACACACATGCATATAAATGCACATGTAAAGGATCTTTGCACAGGAGTTAGCAGGGCTCATTGAAAGAGATTTAAAGTAGATTTGAAGGAGGAAAGGGATAAAACCAGGCTTGCTGGAGATAAACCTGGGGGTGGCACATCAATGTTTGAGGGATGGTGTGCTAGTGAGGTCCTTTGGCCTTCCATCTCAGTGGAGGCAGGGGATGGAGATCCATGCAGCAGCAAAGATGCAAGGGTTATTGATGTATTAGAAACCACTGAAGCATCTGGGAATCACAGAATCATAGAACGGTTTGGGTTGGAAGGGACCTAGAAGATCACCGAGTTCCAACCCCTCTGCCATGGACAGTGACACCTTCCAATAGACCAGGTTGCTCAAAGCCCCATCCAGCCTGACCTTGAACACCTCCAGAGATGGGGCATCCACAGCTTCTCTGGACAACCTGTTCCAGTGGCTTAACACCATCACAGTAAAGAATTTCCTCCTCATATCTAATCTAAATCTGCCTCTCTCAGCTGAAAACCATTACCCCTCATCTTATCACTACATTCCCTGATATAGAGTGCCTCCCCATCTCTCCTGTAGGCCCTCTTTAGGTATTGGAAGGCTGCTAGAAGGTCTCCCCGGAGCCTTGTCTTCTCCAGGCTGAACAACCCCAACTCTCTCAGTCACAGGGGAGGTGCTCCAGCCTTCTGATCATTTTTGTGGTCCTCCTCTGGACCCACTATAACAGGTCCATGCCTTTCTTGTGCTGAGAACTTCAGAGCTGGATGTAGTACTTCAGGTGGGGTCTCATAAGAGTGGAGTAGAGGGGGAGAATCACCTCCCTTGACCTGCTGGTCACACTTTTTTTGATGCAGCCCAGGATACAGTTGGCTTTCTGGACTGCAAGCACACATTGCTGGCTCATGTTTTTAAAAGATGTGCAGACATGGTCCTTAGGGATATGGTTTAGTGGTGGACTTCGCAGTGCTAAGTTTACGGCGGAACTTGGTGATAAAGGTCTTTTTGAATCTAAACAATTCTAAAATTCTATGATACTAACATACATATACTATTTTGCACAGTTTAAAAAAAGTGAGAGATGGGGTGCATCTGCATGGGCATCATTCAGTTTGTGCATGACCCAATGGGAGCAGCTGCCACTGCCATTGTTGCCACATTGACGAGGACAGGGGAAAGGGCACATATAGATGCTCACTGTTCACATGCAGGGTTCTGCAAGGAAAGAGGAGGCTGGTGCATCTGCCATAGCTAAAGTTCTCTTCCTGTAATTTTTTGTACACACATGCAAAATTTGCAAACTCCTGATGTAAAAATAATCCCTACAATTTATTTTTTTTTCCAGATATGTAAAAACATTTCATTGAAGACCTTATGAAATAAACACAGAATATGGACAAAAGAAAGTACATTATGAAGAGCATCTGCTCTGCAAGCTAGATGGCTCAAAATATCTGTAATAGGATGGGAGCCTTTCCCCAGTGACCACTGTCTTGAAACCACCTCCAGGTCATTAACGAGTTGCCATTATTCACAACTGGTTTGGTAGTCAACTTGAAATGAGGTGGTCCTCTCAGCCCAAGGTCCACATCATAAATTGGCAGCACTGATAGAATCTTGGCAGGAGGTCAAGGACTGAATAGACATGGAGACTCATCTTTAATGGTGATCTCTCAAGGTCAGGGTTCAGACATATTTGTAAGAGAAGCATGCCTTGCCACTGTCTCCTGCTGTACAACTTCTGCAGAAAAATACAGGAATTCATTTTCAAGTGCTGTCACAATCCAGCACCTTTCACAAGGATTAAGTGTCTATTAAAAAAAAATATATTCATCAGCAGGAAGACAAGCCTGTACCTTTTAAATCACACTTGTCATTACAGCAATACTTCCCATTGTAAAGTTAAGAACAAACAAAAAAACAACAGAATGAGTATAGTCAATCTTATTTCAGCCTTAGAAAACCAAATTGCAAAGCTTATACAAGATTCTAATTTTACAGATTCTGCAAGGGTCTCCCATAATTATGGCAGAGAAATCCATAAACATGTCAAGAATAGGCAAGGTCAATTCTACTAACTCAAAATACTCACATAGATGGCAAATGACTAATTTCAGAAGGCCCTTTAGAAAACACTTTTCACTACAGCTTGTCCACAAGAAAAAAAAATGGATCAGATCAAGAGACATTACTCATTTTATTTGACACAAGCTGTAATTTGCAGTGAATGGGGTATGTTAACATGGCAGGGAAACTGCCACGGTTTGACTGTAAACCCAGAGCCTTTTCTGCATGAAATACAAATTGTGTGCAATGCCATCCCAAGAGGGTTCTGTTCTATGGGAGTCCAGCAGCAATTCAATCACTAAACTCTGAAGGTACGGTGATGCTAACACCAAAAGCCAAAGCTAACACCAAAAGCCAAACTACATCTACAGAGACTTCACGTTCTTGCAGCCCTCCAGATCAAAGATCAGGAAGGGGTCCAGGTACTTCCTTCATGGTGTGTTTTGCACAAGCTGCACAGTAAGGCTTGTAGCTTGCCAAGTTACCTTACTAGATTCTCTTATCCATAAGACCAAGATTGTGTTGTGAAAGATTAGTGTCATATCCTGTTTAGGGCTAAATAAATAAAATGTATGAATAACTGAAGTTACCTCTTACAAATATTACATTCTCTATAATCTTCTCACTTCCAAAGACTAGAATATATAAAAAGTGCAACACGGCTAATGTAGTTGCAAGTGTAAGTAGACCTCTCCAGTCCTCTCTAATATGCAAAAGAGAGGTTCAGCGATGTACTACGCTTGATGTTATTTTGACAGGGTGGATTACCTAAACAACAGTTCATGCATATTTAAACTGAAATAACAGAGTTGTCTGGGATCTGCAGCTTTAAGGGCCCAAAATACCAGATGTCTGCAGTACAATGGACTTTCATATTCAGAAAAAGAAAATAAATCAGGACTCAACTGACTTATCAATGAGATCAGTGACAGTTTTACAACAGATTAAGTTTTGATCATAGCATGCTTGAGTTCTGCAACACCCAGCCAGATGAAGAATTAAAAGAAAAAGAAAATTAAACAAGAGGAAGATCAGTGACAATAGCAAAATAATGCTGATGATTATGGAAATAGATTAACAACTCATATTAGCTTGTTCTTTAATAAAACTTCTCCAAACTACACAAACAAACCCTGAGCCACATACAATTGGTGTTCAGAAAGAGAAAAACCTGAGACCAAGGATCTCAGCAAAAGTGACAAAATACAGATACCAAGTATATAATCCAAATCATATGAATCCCTCCACATCTAATCCAATATGCTGTGTAACTGCCTCACTCCCTTTGTCACTGAGAATGTTAGAAGAGAGAAGCAGATCCAGGCAGAGCCTGATAGCTTTCCCCAGCTCACAGAGAAATTCAATGAATGTTTCTACAGAGTCTGCAGGAACAACTTTGTACTACTGTGGCAACAGCTTGGAGGCATCCATCAAGGATCAAGAACCCTCATGCAAGAGACTACACATGTGCATAAAACATAAAGCTCACTCTGGCTCAAATCTTTTTACATTTACTCAACTATGACATCTTCAGGATACATTACTATCTCTGAAGAGTGTAACCCCTTAACAGTATACCTGGTAGCATCCTCTTTAGAGGCCAGAGATAGCAAAAAGTCCAGCAGTTCAGAAGAAACCTCTGAAAAACACACCTTTCATTTTGGGTATAGAAGTTCAGCATTTTATAACTAGGCAGCAGTAGATTTAAAAACAGATAGAAACCACAGAAGTGAGTGAAACTCCTCAAACTATAACTTAGAAGTATTTGTCCCTGCTTCCTTCACGGCAAGCTGGAAGCTCAGGTATGTTGTTGCTCTGAATGTGACTCAAGACACTTATTAATTGAAATATGCTAAGAACTTCCTCATCACTCAAGTTGCAGAGTTATTTATACTTTATCTGGATTATGCCCCTTAGCCATTTAAGATAAAAATGCTGCTGTTTAAACAAGTATTCTCATTACAGATGTAATAAAACTCTGGAGCATTATTGAAAGTTATGTAATAATTTGTCTCTTAGGAAAGATGAATGGCTAAGTTTGGTGCCCAGGACTTAAAATTCATTAACGTCTTAATAGTGAAACAGATATTAATCTCTCTTCATTAGCTCACCAAAATTAGCCAAGGCAAGTTAGAAAATGTTCTGAGACATTATTTGATTTCAAATGAATATTCCTGAAGTATTACTCTTCCAAAAAGCTATTATAAACAACAGGGAAAGGGGAAAATCATTTGAAAAATTACTTTGACATTGTCTTTTAATCACGTATTGTATTCAGGAAAATTATTCTAATGCATCTCTTAAATGAATAAATGGTTGCAGTATATAAATAGCATACACTCCAGAATACCATGCAGAATATCTGATGATACAATGCATTATACAAGAAACAAATTATATTTAAAAGAACATGATGATGGAGATGCTTTTAAAACATCATATATTTAAAGAAAAACAAAACCCCCACAGGGTTAGAGTATTCTCTACAGTAAGTTAAAATACTATCCCATTTAAGGAATAATTATGTTAAAAATATCTCTAAACTATCATTTTATTACTGTTTAGTAATTCAATTTCTTTTTCTACTGATTCAGCTTACTCTGTGATGTCTGAAGGGAACAGAAATGAAAATTTTAGTTCCTTATCAGAATTATAAACATGCCCTGAAAAAAAACAGTGCAGAATTTTGACAAGTTTGAAGATGTACACTATTATCACACACCTTAACCAAAACCAATCAAACACATTCTATTTTTCCATGTAATAAAAGATTAAAGAATAAAATAATTCTTCAACATTAACAAAAATGTAGGATTTCATGGTCACTAAATAATCCTCTTTATTTCCTATTATTAAACCGTATGAGATTGAACAACAGTTTATGTCCTCTGGTGCTAGGATTGCAAAGAGGCTGTTGTAATAGGAATTTCAGGCAGTGGAGAGTCACCTTTCATTGGCATTTTGGAGCTGAAGAAATTCTAACTTCTGTTCTTGATGTGAAATGGAAAAATAATTAATTAGAAATCAATGGTTTGCACACCAAATATTGCTTACACAATTGCTATCAATTAGGAATTGGTTGCATGACACTGACCAGAATAACAGTATAGTGTAACTTATTTCTTTTCTTGACTTGCTACTGCATGGTTTCTCAGCTCTCCAGTTCTCATTCAAAACTAAATATTTGATTACCTATCTACTGTATCAAGCAATAACCACAAACCTCCAAGTTTGAAAAGGAAGACTCAAGTGACTGTTCCAAAACAAAAGATTAAGACAACTGTCACAAGATTACATCACTAGCTCAAAGTATTACGTCTTGATAACTTTGTTGCCAAACTTTAGAAGTGTCAGATTTGGCAAAATTGATTTGCCTTTTGACCCTCGTTTCCAAGTATAGTTAGCATTTCTCGTTACAAATTTCTATCTAGTCCTAAAATTATGTACCAGCAAACATGACAGGTGTATTTTTAAATAAAACAATAATTCCAGATGACTGAAGATACTGACATAGGGCAGGAAACAAAGCAGTGAGGCCCGCACCATTCACAAGAAAATGTAAGATTGATTGTCCATTTAAACCCGAATTATAAGCAGCTTCAGTCCATTAATATTAATTAGGTCAAGACTAATAGGCTCTCATGAACGGACTGTTTAGCAGGTCAAAGGCAATGAAAAGGTGGTAAACAATTTACCATATATTGATGTTTGTAGGCACATGGCGCACTTCTCTACCACTGTAATTATGCACCTCACTCAAAGTCAGATTGCTAAAAACCGATCAGACTATTTGACTACCCAGATAAGATGTGAAACACCAAAATCCTATTTTAAATGAAACAGCATTAATAAAAAACCTTCAAATTCCATCTGGAGAGCAGTTTCAGTTTATCTGAGAATGTCAGGCTGGGGGTGTTGCCGCAGGAGGAACCGGGGAGCATAGGTGTGGCTTTTCACATCCCCTCAGGCACAACACTCCATCTTGTCCTGCTAAGTGCCTCCTGACAGGAAAAGATACTCATAGCTCACTGGTCACATGGATTCATTCATTGCTTGGCGGGTCATCTGTTACCATACTAGATGTTTCCTGGGCAGTACGGCTTGTAACATGGACATGTATCCAATTAAGGAGAACACTTATTGCACAAAGATCAAGTTCAATTTTTTTCCAATTGGATGGTAATGCATTCTGATCAATAGAAAACAGATTTCTTTTGCTGTTAAGTTAAAGACCAGTCATACAAAGAGTACGTGGACTTTATTTGTAAACAAATATCTTAACACAAATATGCAATAATGATGGTATGCATTAAAAATAATTTTATTACTGCTTTATTCTCAGAAATGGAGAGAATTTAAACCTCTCTTTTAATTGGTTTCATCAAAGGGCATTTGCATGTGTCTGAACATAACAGTATCTGGAAAAGCACTCTGTATTCATATTCTTTTTCTAATTTGCATTTCTCACAAAAGACAACATGGGATCTATCCATGGACTAAATTTCCATTCTTGTGCTATGTTATGAAACTCTTCGGTTTGCTATTATTAAACTCAAAACTGTGCAAGAGGACTGCCCAATGCATCCCTACCACTTAAGTTCCACTTGAAATCTCAAAATAGTGTTCAAGTAGAAGGAAAGTACAGCAGAGGCCAAGGGTGGGCTTTTTGCAGAGGGATCAGTTTCAATCATTGGCAAGAATAACAGGATTTCATCTGTAAGAGTACGGCTCACATTGGAAATGCTTTTTAATTTTAATTTACCAGTGGTTTTGATTGGTTTTACTTCAGGATCCCCTAGCTGTTATTCTCCCCTTTTTTTCAAGGGGCATAATTTTCCAGAAGTGCTGATCATCTCCCTTTTGCAAACCAAATACTTCAGAGATACCTTAATTCAGACATGCAAAAATATCGAGGTTTCTCCAAAAGATCAGACAATTCTGAAAACTTTGCCTGCATGGTTTCACTTCAAGCCGATTTTTTTTTCATAATGTATTAATTCAGCCTGGAGACTTAATGTAAGAATTGCTGCCATAAAAAGTTACAAAAAGTCTGATCTGAGGCAGAAAAGTCATAAATCTTGTAACACAAAAAAGAGAAAAAATATATTTTTATTTAAAATGTGTATCTAGCCGGTGAAAGAAATATTTTATTTTATTATTGTCTATTCACAACTGACTAAATTCTACCTTTCACCTTGCACCACTACTTGGCTGCCTTTAAGTTACTTATCAATGCTCGGCACAGCTCAAGACCAGGAAGGACTTCATGTGAAGGTGCAGATGTTGGTCCTCAGGCTCATGTTCACAAACTGATTTCCTCCCTGGAATGCAGTACATCTGAGCCAGCTGAATAATAAAAGTTTTGAAAATCTAATCTCTATCTGGGGAGGGGGGGCAGGGAGAAAGCAACACAAAGACTGAACATGTAGATCTTACAAGACCAGCGCTGAGGTTCTCTTTCTCCTTAGAGCTTCCAAGTAAGCACGGTCGTTAATCAAAACCGCAGTGTAAAAACAATCACTCAGAAAAGGCAGATGTGGCACACAATTTACGTAGTCCTGCTGTTTTCCTGCTCAATACAAAAACTGAACAGACAGCATGGGGACATCTTCTAACAAGCTGGTGGAAAGTTGTACCACCCTTCCACCTCACGGGTTTGTGTACCAAAGACAGCAGGACTCTGTTGTTCTGCACCTGCAAAATGAACTGTTCATCACACAGTGTGAGCATACCACTGACATCCACAATTTCTTTCTCAGTGTGACCATCTTAACAAAATTTCTTCTATAACACCGACATTTTGGCTCGCATATCGAAAAGTTGCAAGCATGTATTGACATTTCATTCTTCACAGACATGTCAAGACACACATAAACTTTACAAGATGCATGGCCTTGGGCTTACATCCAGCTACTGAGTGTCACGGTCACATAAAGACACAGTTTGAAAGATAACAGTTTCAACACAACCAATATCTAACTACCGAACATCTAAAAACATAATTAAAACATCTGTTATGACACAATGTTTGCTGACACAATGGAAAATTATTATACCCTATCACTCACTGTGCTAGGAATCACTGCATTCCATTACCAGCTTTTGTTGTTCTACTGCAAACACACCAGAACAGATTAAAACACAACAAATTTACAGGACATACTAACGTGTCATGCACAAATGGGACTTCTCAAAATCCAAGCATCAGCATGTTCATGATACAGGGGACAAAAGTTAATTTTTTTGTTGTTGTTGTTTCTTTGGTGCTAAATTGCCTAGGTCCCTGAAAAGAAACTTTATGAGGAAATCTATCTCTTCTGAATATCATATAATATGATGTATAACTACAGTTAGGAAGAAATCCGCCATTCCCCTAGGGTCACTGCCTGTAATACAGCCACAGACCATCTCTCTGTCTACGTCCCACAGACAGGAAAAATGGTTCCTCTAATAACGCAGAATATGAACCTAGTTTAAGACCACGTGAGGCAACAACTTGCTGACATGAGGTCCTGGCACATCCCCACCTTCCTGCCCACTGATCTGACTAGTTATGTGACCTAGAAATTACATTTTATCTTCTGGAGTGATAGTTTCAGGTGGACACTGCGGCTGATGTGTCTCCAGTACTTTGCAACACTCACATGTGGGCTGAAGGAATGGAAGCTGTGGTTCCAGCAGGCAAAAACACATATGACAAAAGCCACAACCTTGCTCTACTATAAGAAGAAAGTTATTTTCTTCACAACAAAATATTGATGTTTTGGAAGACAAGAATGCAAAAACTTCTCTCTAATGTCTGACACTTCCAATGCACTTAACAGCACTTAAGGATGACTTCATGGGCTGTTCTTGCATCCTTTCCTGACAATGGCTTTGTGGGCCAAATGATGCAATTGTGACCAGCTTGCACTCTGCTATACAGATCCAATTTTCTGATTCTAGCAGTACAGACTGTGTCACAGTTCACTAAGAGATTTCCGTCAAATTAAGTCAGCCTAGCAAAGACTTAAACTGTTCAAGCTAAGGCAGCTCATCTTGCCTCCTATAGGTTTGTACATGATCAGTTCTACCAGGAGATCCAAGCTAACAGACCTGGTCACGAGGAGATACCATGGAGCTGTTGGGGCAATTTGGTGTGGGCGCTGCAGCAGGAAAGAACGTGTGGGCAAAGCTCCCAGAGCCTGCCACTGCCTCTAAGTGTCACTGGGGTGCTACAAAATCACACCTCATTCCTCAACAAAAGAATAACCCACCAGCATCACAGAACCAGACACAATTGCTTTATACAAGCATGCAAGAGTACCCTCGGTGTTTGTACAACCTCCCTCTATCCATGCAAAACAAATAACGAGTGCAGCATACTGCAGAGGTCCTAGGGAGAACCCGCTGTCTGTCACAGAATGGGAAAAGAGGCACAGAAAGCTAAGGTTTTCTTAAAGAGGTTATAATACATCAAATCAAGTAGCATCTAACCCAACTTAACTTACAAATTTAATCTAAACCTGCTCCAAAGCAAACACAGCATTAAAAACTTAGGAGCTGTGGCACTGTAGTCATCAGTTCTTTACTGTTTCAAGCAGCAACATGTACAAAGAGACTTAATTCAGGCTCCAGAATAGGAAAATATTTGAGCACATACTTAACTTGAAGCATATCAGAGTGTAATTTGACCTTGTACTTTCTCTGCCCACAGTGTCACGTTTCCAAAGTTCCCATTACATCTTCTCCCACCAATGTCCTCCTGTCACCCATGCTGCAGTTTCCTGGCTTCCTCAGTTTTGCCAGTGGAAATGTTTGAGGACATGATGAAGCTGTGTTCTGAATTGCCAAAATAATCCAGCAGAGAAATAATCAACCAGCCAACCAACCCCCATATTACACTCTTTTAGCCATCAGCAACAGAGGCTTTTAAAGCAGCTTTACTGCTGAGGAAACAGTGCAGACTCTATATACAATGAATGCAGCTTCCAGAGTACAAAATGTTAACCTGCTCCCAAGGGAAGTGTTTTAAATTTTTTTCTTAAGGGCCATGCTAGTCTGAGACCACAGCACAGTATCTCACCCATTTTATCACAAACATACCATTCTCACTCTAAAATTAGCCTTGAATTATTTGTTGTCACAGGGTCACAGATATTTTGATAAACTTCCTTTTCATCATATACATAGTCAATCACCCTTTACATACATAATACAGGGCAGCCAAAAACAGCCGCAAGCCTGATGACAGATCAGTCTTGAGGCTCCCTTATTTATAACTTCCTAAAGCCCAACTCCTTGAAGAAAGGCCTAGGTCTGCTTAGCTGATTAACTATCACGACTGCAGACTTTGTTAGATGACTGAGCTCATTCCTTCCCAACCAGCAGCTGAAGTTAAGGTTTAATATATGCAGTGTACTCCTGAGCACTCAACAAAGGATCATTTCATTTCATTATACACTACTGCAAGTGCGAAAGGATTATTACGCATCAGTTATTTTGTAGTGTCTATTTGTATTAAAGGTTATTTCAATTTTTAGAAGGGAAATCTTTCCTCAGAGTATTTTTCTTAAGGACATTAAGGGCAAATACACATTAACAATGCTTTTCCCCTCTCCTGCCCCCTATAGCCTCTCCTGAAGGTTCACTAGAAAATATGCTACAAACCATCCAGTACACTACTTCTGCTCTAGTAAGATGGACATGTAATCAACAGAAGCAAATTGGTATGAACTACTATGAGGCAGAAGTGCTGTATACTGCAGAAAATGCATTTATTCCAGTGCACTATATGCAGTCAAAACTAGAGGGAAAATCCAGATGATCAGTAATTTCACAGTTGGCTGACTTCTCTCCTCTTTGATATTATTTGTAAAATCTTTCTTTGGCCTCTGAATGTGTGAGCAAAGTAATATTTCATTCATTTGCTTGTGGGTAGGAGAAATTAAAACAGCTCACTTTATTGAAGATGCTGAATAGACAAGAAATACATATTAACATTCTCTGAATTAAATTACCAAGATGTCATAAACTATGGTAAAAAATATTCAACCATCTACAATGCTAAAACAATATAAACAAGAAGGAAAATCTAAGAGAGCAGTTTAAGAAAACCAACAGTGTAGAACATAAATATTCTTTCTTCTAGACTAACAATATCTGGATTTGACAGAGGAAAATTAAATCAAGTCCTGGAAAATCTGGGAAACTCTTTAGAACAGGATAGCTGTTACACAGATAACATAAGAGGTATGTCTGGGTTTCTGAAAAGAAATGTGCTGCTGAAATAGAAATCTAACAGCCAAGTATTCCTACCTTTTCTATTCAAATATGGGGTTCCCTGAATCACCATGAGACAAAACTAAATGATCCAGAGAAGTACTGAAGAATGTGCTTTTACTTTTAAAAATGTGAATAGTCCCGTAAGTAATTGAATTATGTTGCGTTTTCCTGGGTAATATCCGCAATTGTAGTAAAGCCTTCATGGAGGGCATTTTTATTCTATACCGCTTCAGATCTGCGAAGGTAGTTGTCACAGTAGCAGCACAGATAAAGGCACTAAAACCTATGGGTTAGAAGAAAAAGTTAGCAGCCTAGATGAGTTCAGTGGGAGTTGGTTGTCTAAGTCCATCTTATCCTTACAAAAATCTGACCCTTAGGCTGCATCTATATTCATGTTTTCCTTTAAAGCAGTAGGGCATTTGTGAAGCAAATTGCCTGACCGCTCCTCCCCAGCATGCACCGATTCCAGTCACAAAGCTGGTTTGCTGCTCCTCAATTAGCTTGCTTTCAATGAGATTGTTTGGGGCTAAGGAACTCTGCAGTAGGGAATTTCCTCACATCCCTCAGTTCCAATCAACAGCTGTCCTGGTTTTTGAGGAAACCAGCCTTGGGTTTTGTTCTGGTTTGTGTTGGTGGTTGGGGAAGGGGGGAGGAAGGGTGGAGCTTTTTGTTGTTCAGGGATTTTTTAGTAGACTACTTCATCAATGCATTATGCCTAAATGAATGGCCAAGAGTGGCACTCTCAGCAATTCTTCTCAACATAAAGTGGTTACTCCTGTAGCATAAACAGCTTTCTAATAAAACATGACCTGGAAGTTGAACTGCTTACAATTTGACTAAATCAATGCTCAAAAAGAGCAACAGCTTCACATTCTGAAAAGTTGCCACTATGCATCATGCACATCTTGTAACAAACCCTTTACTGTAGGCAAAGCATTTAACGTGAGAGAGCTTTATGAGCTACCAATAAAACATACTTTCTCCAACATGAGCTCTCAGTAGGACAAACCCAGAAACCAATCCCAGGAGGAGAGGGGGGGCCGCCCCACCAGTGTGGACTCTTGGAAAGCCTCCTGACAAAAATTGATAGATTCTTGAAAAGGGCACTCTTCCAGCAGTGTTAAATTCCTCCAAGGGGAAACTCTAGTGGTGTGAACTTCTAGAATAGGGACATGCTCAGTGAGGTGAAGAAGAAAACCCATGGGGGAAAACCTCACCGCTTTGCAATAGGGACAAGTTACTTACAAACACACTAACTCTGTAATTTCTATAATCTCTATAAAATCTGTAATTTCACTTGAGGCTATGATTTACACAGATCTCCAGCCTTTACTTCTCAGCTGGACTTATTCCATACAAACAAATTATAACTATTCAAAGACAAACACTGAATAAGGCATCAAAAACAAGGCATATGTGTTATTTTTAAACAAACAAAATGAAGCCTTTAGACAAATAGATAAATAAGCAGCTAAATAGACAGAAAGACAGGCAGATGATTTCACAGGCAGACAAAGATCTCTGCAGAGGGAATTATTTTCTCTTTGTAGCACAACCATTTAGCCTGATCTTGACCCAACAGGGTGGGTGTTACATTATGGTTCCAAACTCAGCCCTCTTTTTTGGCTTTTTTTTATTGCAAAACAACCAGAAAAAAATTGCAAAAAAAGAGACAGAAGAATTTCTCATAACAGCGTTTAACTCAATAATAGCTATAATAACACAACATGCTGTCAAAGGAAACCATTGCATTCCTGTACAAAGCCACGCAGTGCCCAAAGGGATCTGCCCACATGTCTGCCTCTTTCCTATTAGTGCCCTAGAGCAATCCAAGCAAGCTGCCAGCAAAGGCTCTAACTATATTTGATTAGTTTCAGGGCTTCATTTTTAGCGAGTCATCACCCTCTTAACTGCAGATGATGCCCTCTAGTTAGAATCAATGTGAGTGACCAGCTCACAATAGGCCGGATTAATGATGAAAAATGTGTAGTCAGCCTGGAGGGCTTTGGACATTTATCACCCACTGGGTCTGCCAAGTGGTGGGCTGCCCCCTGACTCATCAGGACAACACCTATCCTGCCTTAAAGAGCAGGCACTAGCACTGTGATCCTGGCTTAATGAACCTTGGGTGAGAGAGGAAGCCAGAGCACAACATGCTCACGGCGCTTCTGTCCTGCAGTTAAACACATCTGAAATGTCTTTCCTTCTCATCACCTATATTGCAGACAGTGTACAGCAACTACAGTGAATCTTTCCAAGTACA
The DNA here is from genome assembly GCA_013400615.1 of Syrrhaptes paradoxus. Taxonomy (NCBI): domain Eukaryota; kingdom Metazoa; phylum Chordata; class Aves; order Pterocliformes; family Pteroclidae; genus Syrrhaptes; species Syrrhaptes paradoxus. The sequence continues at coordinate 39,176 of VZTO01009925.1, forward strand.
AAATATTCCTGTGTAAAGTCTCTGTTGGAAAGCAGAGAGTTTCTTATTCAGATAGAAACCCTAGACAATAAGCTGTGTGCAAAACTGTGCTGCAAAATTTCTCTTTGCTAATTCATCTGAGGGAAGCAACTTTTTGACAGGCGAGTGAAATCGCATTACAATTTCATCAAGATAATGAAAGGTGGGCAAGTAGATTTTGTGTCTGTTTCATAAATATTTATGTCAATTTTACATACTAGAGGAGTAGTATCTCATTAAAATAACAGAATCTGCATCATACCTTATAAACATCTTTCTCTAAACTTCTGATGTTATGAAGGGCTGTCTATGGTATGCAATAGCATAACTCACGTTAAAATAGAGATGCACACTAAAGCTCCAGTCACCATGTGAATGCTGCCTCAAAAGTTATCCTTTCACTGTCATACAAAGGGCGGTGAGATTTATGAACACAGTAGGCACAAACCGTAGAGGTGCTGGCAAAACATGCATTTTCAGAAACATAGCATCCGAGGGAAATGAAACACTGCCAAAATATATACATCAGAAGCTTCAGCTAGAGACCCAATTAGGAAGAATAACCATATGCTGAACTTTAAAAAAATTAAATCATGAACCTGAAATTAAAGAGGGAGTGCATTGGAGATGTTCTAGTATGTAAAAAAAGACTTAATCATGTTGTTAAATGCTTTCCTGTCGAGGCCTGATACCTCTCTGTCCATTCTGCATAAATTTATTTTCACAATCTTCAGAGAACATTCTGTCAAAAAAAACCCAAAAACAAAATAGATTTATTAGCACAACTAACAAGGCTCACCTCATTTTTACAATGAAATGATGGCTCCATCCTCCAATAACAAAATGTAAGTGCAACCATATGTGATTTCTTTGAAAATTCATAACTTCAAAGGATCACAAAGACTTGTGAAAACAAAGCAGTGTTTCCTTGTAAGGAATTTACCATCCATTCAGACAGTTTTCAGTGCTTGACAAGAAAGCAAATTATTATCTCAATCGACTTTTTTAAAAAAGGTATATTTAAAAATGATACAAAAGCCAGCANTTACAATTTCATCAAGATAATGAAAGGTGGGCAAGTAGATTTTGTGTCTGTTTCATAAATATTTATGTCAATTTTACATACTAGAGGAGTAGTATCTCATTAAAATAACAGAATCTGCATCATACCTTATAAACATCTTTCTCTAAACTTCTGATGTTATGAAGGGCTGTCTATGGTATGCAATAGCATAACTCACGTTAAAATAGAGATGCACACTAAAGCTCCAGTCACCATGTGAATGCTGCCTCAAAAGTTATCCTTTCACTGTCATACAAAGGGCGGTGAGATTTATGAACACAGTAGGCACAAACCATAGAGGTGCTGGCAAAACGTGCATTTTCAGAAACATAGCATCCGAGGGAAATGAAACACTGCCAAAATATATACATCAGAAGCTTCAGCTAGAGACCCAATTAGGAAGAATAACCATATGCTGAACTTTAAAAAAATTAAATCATGAACCTGAAATTAAAGAGGGAGTGGATTGGAGATGTTCTAGTATGTAAAAAAAGACTTAATCATGTTGTTAAATGCTTTCCTGTCGAGGCCTAATACCTCTCTGTCCATTCTGCATAAATTTATTTTCACAATCTTCAGAGAACATTCTGTCAAAAAAAACACAAAAACAAAATAGATTTATTAGCACAACTAACGAGGCTCACCTCATTTTTACAATGAAATGATGGCTCCATCCTCCAATAACAAAATGTAAGTGCAACCATATGTGATTTCTTTGAAAATTCATAACTTCAAAGGATCACAAAGACTTGTGAAAACAAAGCAGTGTTTCCTTGTAAGGAATTTACCATCCATTCAGACAGTTTTCAGTGCTTGACAAGAAAGCAAATTATTATCTCAATCGACTTTTTTAAAAAAGGTATATTTAAAAATGATACAAAAGCCAGCACATTAAATATGAAAAGTCTGTAATCTTGCTTTCCATGGCAATCAGATCTGAAGAAGTGCTTTGGTTTGGCAAATGTCCTACAGACCCTAGAAACACAGTCATTATGTTTTGAACATTTCAAGAAGATCTCTTCATATATAATGAAGTTATTTTCTCTGCTACTACAAGAGATGAAATAAATTCCTAAATCATAAATTAAGGTTCAAATTGCTAATCATGCTTATTTAAAAAAAGTGACTTGCAAGATTTGTAAGATTATTAAATTACAAAAGATGTCGTCCAACCTAACAACATAAAAATCTTTAATAGCTATCTTAAACCTCCTCTTGTATTCACAGCAGTCTTTCTCACGACAGCCTTTCTAAATGCAAAAATGAGACAGGCATGCTCATTGTTTTGGTTTAAATTGCAGCCTTACCTCATGCCAGACAAGGAGCAACATCCCCCCACACTGCAATGGGAAAGTTTATTCCACCAGATCAGGCTCAGTTCAACAATCACTTTCTGTAGGCCTCCTCTTCCAGGACAGCCACAAATTGACATGCAAATACAAGAAGGGTCTTGTGTGGTACCCCCAGCACCACGTAGCATGGAGTGAAAACACTCTGGTAGATTCTTTATGTTAGAATGTAAATCCTTACAAACTGCTATATCATCTACAATCCAATGGTCCCAGTAAATCGTCCTTTTTGTTTAGCTTACTGCACATTATTGACATCATATTGACTCTTATTGACATCAAAATGCAAGAAGATCTACTGTAATCCCTATTGTCAGGAACAAAGATTCTTTAAAAACCTACATTTTCTGTTTGTTTCAAAAGCTCAGTATTAAAGACTCACTGTCAGAATTCTGGTTTTTATTCATGTGGTTTTTTTTGTTCCTTAAACATAAAAGAAACTGGTCACTGCCTGGATCTCCTGTGATTCATCTGAATTAATTGAATTGTCCAAAATATACAGAAGTCCCATGTTTCCATAACCGAGCTTTATGCATTTTCTTTATTCCCTATTTCAGCTTTCTTGTTCCACTTTTTCATATTTTTCTTTGCTATGTAGTTACTCTGTATTCACATATATCTAATTTTTAACAACACAAAGCACTGATGAACCTTGATTTTACTGAGATCAAGATCACAATGGGGAGATGGCAGCAGTGGGGCTGTGTATTAGCCTTTCGTCTCTGGAGGCCAACGTTCATGTCTGTCTGAGGTCATGTGTTAAGAGATTTGTGATCTCGCCTTAATCCCTAGTGGACATTTAGCCATATCATGAACCAACTATACAATTATCAATTTCCACCAAAGTTGAGACTCAGAACTGACATATAGTAGTTTACAAGGCAGGGTTAAGGTGCATGAGCTGAGCCATTTTGCAGTAGTTTATATGCTTTTTCATTGTATAAACTTTTTATGCTTGTTATATACATTGTGTGAGGAAAGAAACAAATAATACACTTCCTCAACAAAATCTTTTTCCAAAGGTGTGAAATTGTACTACAACTCTATTTCTTACCCAGAAATCAACATGGTAAAGTTGCATTGCAAAGGCTCTTATTTACTGGAATTCATTCTTTTTTTCCAAGTACTGTTGGTTAAAATTCTGGCACTACTGAAATTAATAAAGGTAGCATCTTCTTTCAGTGTACACCTTACAGTAAAAGAAAAATAATGGATTTGGTTTTTTAAACAGCAAAATATGAAGTGGTATGCACAATGCTGAAGACGGCATTTTCAGTCGAAAAGCACAATTTAGCTTTATGGCAAAGTACAATGGTTCTGATCAAAAACTGCTTTTTCATTTTGGCTATTACAATTTACACTAAGTTTATTCCACTGTAAACTGGCTCACTTCTTCCCAGCAAATGAGGATCTCTTAACACTCCTGCAGAGCCTCAACCTGCAACATGACCAGACTCAGCCAACTAAGAGGTGTGCAATGTCCAGGAGGGGCAGAATCTGAGCATACAAGTCATTTCTGTCAAGGGACCTGAAAATGAGTTGTGGCCACAGAAATAGACAGGAGATGTTGAAAGAGCAGAGGAGCAATAAGGGAAAGTCTATGCTTTTACAAGGATGAAAGGTGGGACTGTGAATCCAGGTACGTCCCACACTATTGCTTTTGTTCTAATTCCTTTTCTCAATTTTTTTCTTCATACATATTCTAATTACTAAGGTTACAACGTTATGAACAGTGTCAAGTTGACATGCACAAAAAAGGACTCTATGCTTCCTAGAAAAGAATGCAAAAGGTTCACTAACGCTTGTAACTCTGGACCTAACCAATACTTGTTCCAAACATAAAAAGTAAATTTATTCCTCATTTCACCCACATCTACCAGTGAGGTAAGGGATAAGCACTAAAGCTATGTGTCTCTATAAAGAATACATCATTAGCTTCCATCTTATTCAGAGCCACTTTGTTTTCCTGCCCTTCACAAAGGGACTGAAACACTTCTATAATTAACTTTACCCTGGAGCAGGCAAAGAAGAGCTGTCCTCATTCACAATAAGAGCTATCTTTTCCAGGAGATCAATAGATCTGAGGAATGAAGCACTACTTTTTGACAATAAATACTATACACCTCTGGGCAGGATCACCTTACAGCTTTCAAATACTTTGCAGAAGAATAGATATGTCAGAAACGGTGGCAAAATAAAATTATCTGCTTGTTGCCAATTCTCTCTTATCCCTCCTCAACTTACCCCTGCAGCACAGTACCTATATAACTGCTGGAAATGGACATGACCATTTCTGGGGAAAAGTGGAAATTGTCTTCTCTGTCTCTTTTTCCCATGATTCCTCCCAACAAGTTTAAGGCAGGTTAAAGACCAAAGCATGTCTGGCAACAACGGTCTTTCTTTCTATTCAGATATGTGCCTTTTGTGGATGCCTTGTGTGCTATACTGAACATAGAAGTGCTGCCCTCTGAGGAGAAATTATGACAGTCTGTTTGAGAAGTAGATTGAATTCTTCCTCTCCCCCCCAAGATGAATCGTGAGATAAAAGCTTAAAGAAAAAAGAGAGAGTAGTAAGTCAGGTTTTGTGTACTTTGCTTTCAGAACTATTAGCCCTTCTTAGTCTTAAGAAATTTCTGGTTGAATAAGCTACAAATCACAGCTCTTTAAGGGAAACATTGTATGGCTGGGTAGTCACGCTCCTTAACATGTAACTTCACCAGCTGCAAATGAAACACAGCGTAGCTTTCTTTCAGAGCTGTGCAATGACATACTTCTCCAGTTTCTGGGATACTTCATTCAATCTTAAGTTTATCACAAAAGTGCATCCATGTTAAATTAGTAAACTTTTGCATTTATACTACTTCTGTAGAAACGTGTGAAGTGTCTTCTATAATACAAATTAAAGATAACAGCTTAGAGCTCCTGTTTGCAAGTTTTATGTTACACAATCTGATCTTGTTACAAAGCTGTTCTGGAAAGATTGTGAGAAACAGTTGGCAAAATGGTCAAATCAATTATAACTTCAAACCCATTTTCTTGTATTCAAAACACTGTGAGTCACCAGTCCTTGAAAACATGTCATACTTACTTGGAAAACATATTTGAACTATTAGTTTTAGCTATTTTATTACAAACAAGTAAGTAAATCAAGAAATGGAGAAGCAAAATCCTGAAAAATTCACACTGCACGAATGGATTTTGCATTTTCTTATGACAGTTATTGGCTTTCTGAAACAATTTACACATTCAGGAAGAAATAATAGTGACAAGCAGCCCTGAAGCCCTGTAGTAGAGAAGGAAACATGGTCTGAGCACCTTTTTCTGTGTATAAGGTCACTTGCTGATCTAATAGCAAAGATCATGGAATTACTTGCAGCAACAGTAATACTGGTACCTCCTTTTGCCACTGGTCTATGGGAACCAGAAAAAAAAAAAGTCTGTTACAAGAAAGAGAGCAACAAAATGGAGAAGATGCCTATAGCTAAGACAGGTTTCTAAAAACATGAAAAGTACAAATGCAAAGCCCAAGGCTTGCAATGCTGCCACACCTCCCTTCTCAGGGCTCCTCAAAAAACATGTAACATGAATTGTGTGGGCAGGAGTTTCTTATTATTCTTTTAATACACTGTTGATAAGACCAATTAGGTGAAAAGCCTTCTTGCACTGGGACCCTGAGCCTGACAGGGCTTTGAAGAAGTGGGGATTTTTTTTTGTTTTGGTTTGGTTTTTTTTTTTTTGGTTTTTTTCGTTTTTTTTTAATCACTGAAAGCTCTGTGGAAATACCAAGAGGGATTATAAAACCAAAGTCCAACTTTCATTGGATTTGATACCAGAACAGGTAATTTTTAAAAACCAGCAAAAACTTGACAACTAAGTAAGCAGGCTAGACATAGAAGGAGGTTTCAAACAGTGTCCCCTATCAACCATGTCTTTAAAAGCAGGTAATTTTCTTTAGGTTTGCCCTGCATCCACAGCTCAACAACTGTCTCAGCTGCAGTGAACTCTACACCTAGGAGTAGGGTAAAGCCTTTTTAAACAGCCCTTTGCTGTCCGTAACTCCTAAAATCTGGCCTTATGCCAGCTCCCAGCCTGAGGTCCTGCCCTTTTGCTCACTGCCTTTCTGCTGCCCATCAGGCACTTGACAACCTTCTCCCTGTCTCCCCTCAGACCTCGTGCAGCATGTTTTTGGGAAGGAGCAACAGACTCTTAAACAGAGAGCTCCACACAGGCAAGGGCATAGAAGCCAGAACAAAACAAATGAGGAACCTTCCTCCACGCTGCTCACTCACTATTAAAACTCGTCATATGTGTCACAGCTTTGTTTTTTTGTATGAAGAAGAAATATTTTACTGTGAGGGTTATGAGACACTGGCACAGGTTGCCCAGGGAAGCTGTGGATGCCCCATCCCTGGAGGTGTTCAAGGCCAGGCTGGATGAGGCTTTGAGCAACCTGGTCTAGCAGGAGGAGTCCCTGCCCATGGCAGGGGGGTTGAAACTAGATGGTCTTCAAGGTTGCTTCCAATCCAAACCATTCTATGATTCTATAATTTTAAACTTTCGCAACAGTGAAGCAACTTACATTACTTTAACTTTAGATAGTCTAATGCCTTCTTACACTGAAAAGTCTTTAAAATATCTACAGTGTCTTATTGCAGCTTATGACAAGCAATCTAGCTCACACTTTTACTAACCAGAACCCTTGTATTCTAAACAAGCTATCTTCATTTTGATCTCATTATGGTCACTGACAATCTGCAATATTGTTATTCATTATTTTTCATTAAAGGCTTATTTGTTTTTGCTAGCTACTCTGAAGAAAGTTAACTCTATCCCAGGCAAAACCAGGATAACTATATTCTACAAATCTCTTATTTAATGAAATCTTACAGACTACAATGGCATGGAGCAGCTTTCCTCTTTTCAGGTAAACCAAGTTGGTGATGCAATTTTATCTTCGGCACTATACTGCATCACATTTGGGGGGAGGGGCATATATACAGAAAAGCACGATTCGGAACACATTTTGTAATTCTGACATGTAATTTTCCATATAAAAGAAAATCATATCACACATTAATGATCAGAAGAAGGCAGAGGTATCTTTCCAATACCAGTGGCTCTACCTCCATAACATTAATCCCATAGACGAGCTTGAGGGGGTAATAAAAACTGGGACCATTATGACGATTAATCTTCAGTTGGCTTTTGGTCTTCCCAGTAAACAATAAAAGACTACAGATGTAATATAATACAGTTTTGATTTCAGTCCTTTGTGAACTCATTACAGGTAGAAACAATTGCCACACTAGAGGCTTTGTTATTTTAACTATGTACATAATTGTCAATTAAAGAAAACACTATTAAAACTGTAAATACAAAGTCACTCCATAGCCAGGCTCACTTCATAACACTAAGTGTCTGCAGTATAGGGACTTCCAGGTGCACTTTTTCCAGGTGAACTATCTAGCTGACACTCTCGGTCCAAAAAGCAGATTGCACAAAATGGTAAAAATCTTCATTTGTAGATCATATTCTCAAACATATTTTAAATATTTTAATGAGCTTCTAACTTTGTACTCATCAGAATAATACATGATATCACCTTTGTGCATCACAAATTAAACAAATCTTTACATAAAGCTCTTAATTAAAGCAGGGCCCTGGAAGGATCAAGAAAAAAGAACTCTTAGAAATATAGTACAAACATACATGTCCAGTTTTATGATTTAGTACTGTAACCAACATTATAAGCATCTCTGATAGTATTCCCACAATACATTTACACTGGAGATGACGACGACACAGGTCGTTTTTCCCCCTCTGTATCAAAAGGCTTTGATGGTGAACAAAATGCAGCAGTTCAGTATTTAGTGACAAGATATTTCGAACTAATACACTATAAAATCCGATGGATATTGAAACAAATATGCCAGCTGTTATGAATTACACAAACTCATCACCAAAAAATACCACAGGATGGATATAAGACAAGAATAAACTACTATCTCCAGTGAATATGCTTCTTTTACACGTAACTAGCTTTAGAGTGTACATTGATGGCTGCTTTTGGGGGTTTTTTTTAGCCATTCAAGGAAATTAAAATTAAAATCCTCACAGTTTCCACTCTACAAAGCACTGAAAGAAAGCTAAATTGCTTGCTGATTTTAAATTTTGCAAAGTGAGCTGATGTAAGCTATGCAGGGAGAAAAAAAATACATACTTCATAATCAATGCAGTTGTGTTGTCCAGTAACATGGATGCCTCTAGAGTAATTATTCTTTACACCAATCTTAACAAACAGGATCCTAATTACCTACAGGCATTCTGGGCACAGGGTTGTTTAGAAAGATGTAATACATTTCACTATCACAAGGTTGCAGAAAGGAGCTCTGTAAGAACACCAGAGCTATCTTTATATCATGAGTAGAGCCACAGTCATACAGGATTAAAAGAAAATTGACAGTACCTTCCCTAGAGATTGGTATTGAGTAGTCTTCTTTATAGCAATTAGATTTAAAAGTGTTTTATATAAATCTAAAGTTTTAGAAAAATTTCTTAGTTTACAATTACTTGTAGAAGCTAACTAATCTTTCTTTATGCAATCCACCACAAAAAAAACTTTCTCAGTGCTTCAGAGGTACTGATTTACAGGGCAGAGAGGAAAGGGAGGAAAGTGCAAAGGCTGCACTTTCTGGTAACCCTGTCAATCCAGTCCAGTCTGCAAGCTTCCAGTTTTGCAACCCAAGGGGCATGAACACAGTTGTGCATCCTTTCCCCTAACCGTAGCACAGCTGCATCCAGCCCAGTATCACTTCAGTTCTTTCTTCAGCTGTGGTTTTCCTCATGGCCATCACCCCTAGAGGCGTGATGACTTTTCCCACAGGAAGTCCCACTGCACAGCCATTGCATTGTGGTTGGTTCTGTTCAGCTCCTGCCAGTGGAATCGTCCTGCCTTGGGCTTTGATCTTCTCAGATCTCACAGGTTTGAGCAAGACTATGCCTCACCTGTTTGGATGGGAGTCCTCCAAGGAAAACACAGGTGCACCAGGAAGCGGTTTGATGAATCAAAGCTGACACAATTCCCTCCCACGTACAGATACAAACAGGGGATTTTTTAGCCTCATGAACTTGAATAGAGACTGAATCAGAGACAACGTGGCATTCAATCTACATCTCAGGGCTGGAGTGAGGCAGCACTGCATTTCTAAGAGCCCTGGGTGTTTTTTTAATGAAGTCATCTTGTTATTTAATGCCTCATAGCATATATTCTGAGGATCCAGACCAAATTCCAATTTCCCAAATTATTTTCTGCCTACCTAAATAAACTCCCATAGGTTAAATTTATTCAGTACATACATTTACTTCCCATACAGGTACTACCACAGATTTATCTTTCACCTTGAAGGCAGCTGTATGTCAGTGGCAACTGAATTTTAGTGACTAGTAAGAGTATTTCATAAAGTAAATGTTGTGAAAACTGTAAAAAAAAAAAGCATATGCTCTTATAATAAAAGTGTCTACTTATATATTTCTTGCCCGGTATACATCGTTATTTACTGACCAGACTTTCAAATGAACTGGCAGGTTTTATTTAGTGTGCATATCCCTTGGTAAGTATATATTCGTTAAAATACAAGGAGGTACACAAAGCTTAAATGTGAAAGACAGTTGAAGTTTCTTCCAGAAAAAAGCAGGACACTAACCAGAGCACACTCTGGCAACATGGTGAAGGTACCAACTTTTAATCCAAAAGCACAGACAATTTCTTCCAGTCTCCCAGGAAAATAATAAAAAATAAGGAGACACGGAACAGCAAAACCAGAAAACAACAGAAGCAGCACAAGGACACTAAGCTTAAAATGCTTTTGACAAAAACTGAGCTGCAATCTATTATGAGAAAAATATGAAGGTTTCCTACAGGAACCTTCTTATAGGCCCTACCAAGTGATAGCTGATCAACTGTGCATGTAATTCATGATTAGCCATTCAATTAAGTCTTATTACAAGCATCAACTACTGTAAAGTACCAAAGAATGACCCAGTTGATAAAATTAAAGATCTTATACCAGCAAAGTACAGCAAGCTTGAAGAAATATCTTTATCTAAACTGATGTTTCAGTCTGTGACTTTTGAGCATCAAGAAAATCAGTGGTCCATCACACATCAGTCATGTTGGCAGCGGCCTGAAAAGGTTAACAAAGACCAGTCATCCCTGCTCGCCCTCAGTGGCACTTCATCAGGTGATGTTGCCAATCTTCTCAGAGTGTACTACAGAAAATGTTCACTTATTTTCCCTCAGACCACAGACACAGGCTTCTGAATACAACTTGAGACATAATTTACTCATGAGAAAACTCAGCCTGGACAGGTTACACCTATGTGGTGTCACATCTCTTCACATACACTCTCATACTATCATTCATTATAGCAGTCTTGGCCTAGAAGTCTGCCTCTAAATTCAGTACCATGTTACATCTACCCAGCAGAGATTTCAGTGAAGTCCACCGCGAGTACTTTCAGGACTTTTGTACAGTGCCCAGATTTTTATGGAGGATGATCACAGCAGGAGTTTCCCCGCATGCAAGACAAAATCTGGGGAGACATACTGTTTTGATTCTTAGACCTATTTTGATAAATTATTCAGTGCTCAAATACTGTTCTGGCTTAATTAATTTAATTAAATCATTACACTGAGCAGCTATAAGAGCCTGAATATATCTGCATGAGTTTAATATCCTCCACACTTGCTTAGGGGTATTCTGTTTTGAAGAAAATACTACCCTCCAGCAAAATAGAGAACTGTATCACTGTTAATCTCACCAGCAGCATGGCTTCTCCAGCCCTTAAAGCTCCAAATTAGTACATTTCTAATTTAGTCCTTTCACAGCTCCAACTGTCAACTTATTCTTGTGCCTGTCACAACCTAATTTTGTCTGCAAAAGGTTCTTCTCTCAAGTGGGATACTGTTTACTTCTAATATCTCTCTTTACTACTTTGTACCTTCTCATGACCTTTACACACAGTACAATAGATACAACTGATCTGTTCATTAATAGTTGTAGTAAAATTATTTTAGTAGTAGCAATAGCTGCAAGTTTTCATTACCTTCGCTGAAAGCATTTTGTATAAGAGGGTTTTTTTGTTTGGGGGTTTTTTTTGGTTGTTTGGGGTTTTTTTAACCACCTGTGAAACATAGCAAGGACTAAATTAAAAGAGTAATCAAAAAATGTCAGTACAACTTACTTTTTAAGGAAAATAATCCTCTAAAATTTTACAAATGTATGCATTTTTAGTAAGTCAGTTCAAAGTCTGACAAAATCAATGCCTTTTCTTCTCTGAGCTGCCTCTTGTGGGATTTGGCTCTAAGGCTAATTTAAGGGTTTTCAGAGATGATTTCAGGTTTTAGACACCATCAGCCTGTCCAAGCTCCTCCTCCCTGCATTCACAAAACTCTGTCTGTATCCAGCCAAGCAGTCCCAGCATGCTTCAGGGTTTCCCTCTACCACAGCAGTGCTATTTCAGCCCGTGGATTCCCTGGTGCATTGCTATGCCTAAGGCCTCTCTTAGAGCTAGACATCAACAGAAATAAGCTCATATAACCCACCCACCATGCTACCAGAATATTAGTGATGATATCCAAACTTAGATGAGCCTCTAGATTATATGGCAAAATTAAACGCCAGAAATCTTATCTCTGGATATGCTTCCTAAGGGCCAGGTTGTAGCTTATACTACCTTATACAAATGGACATGCAGAGAGATAGATAATTTTAAAAAAATACTGATTTTGCCTTCGCGTAAGGAAATATTCCCAGAAGCAGACAAAATAAGACTTGTATGTATTTCCTTATATTTGTTTCCTTTCTTGTTCCTGTGAAACATTCGTTTTCCTATATCAGCTTCTCCAAAATAGTTCAGGATTGTTCTCAAGTTTCTGGACTCCAAAATCTCTCCTTTCCACTTCTCCACCTCTGATGAGTGTTCCTAGGCTTACAACTAAACAAGCCTTCTACTTCAAAGCTATGTCATTCTGCTCTTTGTATTCTGCCCTACCCAGAGCTTCTGGGAGGCTCTCCCAGTTCACACATCTCTTTGAAAGTAACTCTGAAAATACCGTGTTAGTCACAATTCACCCAAAACATGAAAATAAACATCATGCTTCATGAAACATGACTGTCACTGTGTTTGAATGGTATCAACATATACAAAAACTATAAACCAAAGACTCACATGTTGCACAAACTTTTTTTAAGTTTTAGATAAATACAGGAACAGTCATTAAGAAGTTGTGCTGATGAACTGGACATAGGATGACCATTTTCCCGTGCTGTAACGGCTTGAGCATATTTAAAGGGAGACAAGTTATCTGCAAACTTAGAGGAGGTTTGAGAAAACTGATCTCATGAATGACCTGACCGAGTGGATATGGCAGTTTAAGCCTGAACAGAACCCCTAGAGTGGCTATACAATGTTACAAATATTTTCAAATCCCCATTGCCTTTAACTAAAACAGTGTTAAACACAAAGGTTTTCGTTAAGCCTGAGGCCCAACTGCAAAAACTGTGCCAACCTTCCGCCACCTTGCTACCAGGGTGACAGGAATTTCTGTCACATAATTGATCTAAAATAGATATTAATTAATATATTTAAACCTAGTCATGTGTCATTAATATTTGGATTATACAAATTATTTTTTTTTTATTGCATATGGATAACACATTGGAAAGGAGTTTATAAAGCTCCAAGGCACTGTGCCCAGAACTTGAATCCTGTATTTAAGTGTATGCAAGACTTCCAGTAAATGTTATCGACCAGTTTGTATGCAAGTAATACAAGATGTGAGCAAGAGCTATTTTTATTGTCATTTGTGTCAGGTCTTTTGACATGCAGCAAGCCTATGGAGAATGCCCGAACTTCAGGGACTCCTGACAAAATTCCAACAATCTCTTTTCTAATACCTAAGTCTGTCTTTCAAAACTTTTTATTGCACCAAATCTTCTTCCTACATAGATGAAATTCAGGTAAACAGCCTAATTGATTGCCCCAAGCTGCTTTCACTCTAATAAACCAGTTCTGAAGTGAAATACCTGATAAGCGTGCTAGCACTGCCATGACTGTCAGCAGTGCTAGCTATGCACCCACAAAGAAGCCTGATCAAATCCCATAGCACTAATGAATCTGTACAATTAATCAGAATTCATAGGTTGTACACAGATTTCTCAACTTTCGAGTGGAATAAAAGTAGAAACTCGATTCATTCTCATGCAACACAAATTACAGTATGGGAAAAAGCACATCCGCACATGCCTAATCCTGAGGGAGGACATCTTTAGGGAGACTGGTCAACTGTATTGAAACTGGTAAGGTTCCTGAACAGATGCCACTTGACCTCTTCTGAAGCATTTAAACCACAGTTAGGGTTAGCGATGATTTGGGGAACTCTGTTTTGTCTGCAGTATCAGTCTTTCTTACTGTAATTACTTACAGTTTGGATATTTCATTGTACAAAGGATCCAAATCATCACTGGATAAGAAAAAAATATTAGTGCGAATGCATGAAAATCCAGTCAGTTAAAAACTTTATATACTCTTCCTCCTAACCTAGCCTATTTTTGTACCAAATCTCTTCTATGCATATAGTTCCGGTGGCCATAGGATGAGATTTCTCTTTTAGGCACTTGAGCCCACCAATCCCCTCAAAACAGAACCACAGTGAAGTCACACAAATGCATTCCTAAAGGATTTTTTAAAAAAATCACTTCAGAGTTACAATTCTCCCTCCTTTCCTGCATTTTGGTTGCTTTCACATTTGCTGGCTTATATTTGAAGCTCTGTTTCAACTAAACGTTGTTAGCCTGTAGTCCTGATATATGGCAAGCCACCATGTACAAGCTCAATAACTTTCTAGACAAAAAAAAAGAAGAAAGTATTTATTCAAATTAAATCACTGCATGAATGAATCTAAAAAACTAACAGCATCAGTAAAGTGCTATCAATAAGAAATCTGTCAAAGCAAAGAGGAGGAGGCTGGCAGAAGAGCTCTGGTCCTGCAAACCAGGTCCAAAAATTATGTCTGTTGGGCGAAGTCCCCAGTGACTGGAAAAAGGGAAACATTACTCCTATTTTTAAGAAACGGAGAAAAGAAGACCCGGGGAACTACAGGCCAGTGAGCCTCACCTCTGTGCCTGGGAAGATCATGGAGAAGATCCTCCTCGAAACCATGTTAAGGTACGCAGACACATATGAGACCAAGAGGTGATCCGAGACAGCCAGCATGGCTTCACTAAAGGCAGATCTTGCCTGACCTTTCTGGTGGCCTTCTATGATGGAGTGACAGCATCAGTGGACAAAGGAAGGATGACGGATGTAATTTACCTGGACTTGTGCAAAGCCTTTGCCATAGTACCTCACCACATCCTTCTCTCTAAATCGGAGAGGCATGCATTTGAACAATGGACTGTTCAATGGACAAAGAATTGGTTGGCTGGTCACAGCCCAAGGGTTGTGGTCAATGGCTCTATGTCTGAACGAAGTCCAGTCACAAGTGGTGTCCCTCAAGGATCTGTCTTGGGACAGCTCTTCAACAGCTTTATCAACGACATAGATGAGGGAATCGAGTACACCCTGAGCAAATTTGCAGACAACACCAAGCTAAGTAGTGCAGTTGATACAATAGAGGGAAGGGATGCCATCCAGAGGGACCTGGACAGGCTGGAGAAGTGGGCCCATGAGAATCTAATGAGGTTCAACGAGGCCAAGTGCAAGTTGTTGCGCTTGGGCCGGGACAATCCCAGGTACTTGTATAGACTGGGAGAAGAACTCGTTGAGAGCAGCCCTGCGTAGAAGGACTTGGGGGTCCTGGTGGATGAGAAGCTGGACATGAGCCAGCAGTGTGCGCTTGCAGACCAGAAGGCCAACTGTGTCCTGGGCTGCATTAAAAAAGGGGTGGCCAGCAGGGAGAGGGAGGGGATTCTCCCCCTCTACTCTGCTCTTGTGAGTACTCTGGAGTACTCTGTCCAGGCCTGGGATCCCCAGCACAAGAAAGACGCAGACATCTTGGAACGCGTCCAGAGGAGGTCCACAAAGATGATCAGAGGGCTGAAGCACCTCTCCTATGAAGAAAGGTTGAGGAACCTGGGCTTGTTTAGCCTGAAGAAGAGAAGGTTCTGGGGAGACCTCATTGTGGCCTTCCAGTACTTGACGGGAGCCTATAGACAGGAGAGGGAGCAACTATTTACAGGGGTTGATAGTGACAGGACGAGAGGGAATGGTTTTAAACTAAGAGAGGGAAGATTTAGGTTGGATATGAGGTGGAAATTTTTCATGGAGAGGGTGGTGAGACACTGGAACAGGTTGCCCAGAGAAGTTGTGGATGCCCCATCCCTGGAGGCATTCTAGGCCAGGCTGGATGGGGCCCTGGGCAGACTGCTCTAGTGGTTGGCAACCCTGCCCACAGCAGGTGGGATGAAACTAGACTGTCTTTAGGGTCCTTTGCAACCCAGCCCATTCTATGATTCTCTGAAACTCCTTGACATTGGCAGGCAGTTGTAGCCATGTGAATGCCCAGCCCTGAGACTACAAGAAGTGAATGTGTCCCTTTCCATCTAGAGCACTTTGAAGAACTGAGACTTCACTGTAATTTGGAAAATAAATACTGTGTTTTAGTCACCAGGTAAATATCATATGTGTCTTTAAAAAAACCCAAAAGGCACCCATCAAAGGTTTAACAGATTGCCTTGAGCTACAGCTTACAAAATGAACAATACTTATCAAGTTGTAGCTTTGAACTGGGTTACAGCTAAAACAGCTTTACTGCTGGAAAGCCATCAGAGTTACCCTTTTGTGATGCTGCATCCTCGTTACAACTGGTTTGGTAGTAAACATAAGATTAAATGTTAACTCTAGATCTCATCAACACTAAACACAAGGCTGAAATGTCTGTGGCTCACTTCCAGGCAGCAAATTAGAGAGTAATCGGTGGTGTTACTCCAAACAAGGCTTGATGTTTTTATCGACTGCATCACCATCTCATGCAAAACCTAATGTTCAGTCAATAGCTCTTGTTGGAGGGGAGCCACTAACTCACTGTTCCTGTCAGTATTTCTTATCTAATTACAAATGGACTGCAGTTAGAGCAACTCTATCTCCGCAGCATAACCCACCTCAGCTGCAACTTTTAGCCCAGATTGACCCAGACATACTGCTGTTCTGCAGCTGTCGAAGCCTGCTCCTTCTAAAAATTCCCTTCTACTACTGTTTCGGCAATCTCTATTTTTGTGCAAAATATACAGTCATTCAAAACCACCACTTCAATAACAGCAACGGAAAATAGCAGTTTCAGAACCTCTGGAAACATCCCACATACAGACAGTTCACATAAATTAGAAGCAAAGGAGATACTGATCCAGTTTACAGAAGTTAAAATAGGCCAAGCTAGTGAGGTATACATTTGGGTTAAGCCAGCAGGCATAAATAAAATGCCGTGTTTTTAGCTGCCTCCCGGCCAAGGAAGCATATCACAAATTGTAGCCTAAATCTGATTTCAAATAAAGCTGAGATTAAAAGGTGGAAAAATGTATCACAGTGATGAGAATTTCTTTAACTAATTGTCGTGGGTTAAGCAGAGGAGAGTTAATTTTTTTTTCTTTCTTCCTTCTCTTCATAAATAGTTAGCAAGAAGCTATGTTTTGGATTCCTGCTCAGGAGAAAACTGATAGGAAAAGAACGTTTATAGTTATTGCTAGGATACTCTCAAGGACAAAATACATTCAGCCTCTCTCCTCTCCACAGACAGAGCGG
>VZTO01009925.1:56625-78554 GCA_013400615.1 Syrrhaptes paradoxus
GGGGGGGGGGGCAGTATCATTGCGTATCACCCATTCCCTCCCTCCTCCAGGGTTATTGGCCGGACCTTTGATCATCAGGTGGGGAGGGGCAGAATCACTGTGTATCACATTGCATATTTGTATATAGTATTATTTCCAATATTATTGTAGTTTAGTTATTAAATTGTCTTTCAACCCACGAGTCCTCTTTGCCATTTACCTTTTTAATTCTCTCTCCTATCATTGGGTGGGGGCAGGGACTGTGTGAACGGGTGTGTGTGGTTTGTCCCCCAGCCAAGGGCCAACCCTCCACACTAATGTTTGAAAAACTGATCCTCCCCTCCAGGTAGAAGCTATCACCCTGCTTTAGCGGAAAGTCTTCCCTCAGACTAACTGAAGAAAAACAGGGGTCAGAATGGATGGGAGAAAACCTGTATAAGCACAGAGCTATTTAAAACAACTTTTTGTCCACTCTCCACATCCTTTTTTTTTTCCTTTTTGTTTTACCACTGCTGGGATCCATTTACCTCCACTCAGAAGATACCACATAGAACTCCCTCATGAAGACAGACACTTCAGTCTTGCTTTTCAACAAATAAACAGGAATTGCAAATTCCTTTCCAAACACAACCAGCAAGAGAAACAAACGTGTTTACAAAAGTGAGATGAGTAACTCAACCCATCTTAAGCTGAGAGAGTTCAGTGTTTGGAGTCTTCACAAGGGAGACAGGACTTCTCTGTTTGCAATGCCCCTGAGGAGCCATTTCAAACCTGCAGCTGAGCTGCAGTGGGGATGTAAAAGCTTGCCTCTGCCCACAGCTAGGCCAGATCCTCACCTAGAACAAGGAGATCTTAATTCTTTTGGTGGGTTGACCCTGGCTAGATGCCAAGAGCCCGCCACAGCTGCTCTATCATTTGCCTCCTCAGATGGATGGGGGAGAGAAAATATAATAAAAAGCTTGTGGGTCAAGACAAGGACAGGGAGGGATCATTCACGAATTATCATCATGGGCAAAACTGCTCCAGCGTGAGTCTTTTCCACAGGATCACAGGTCCTGCCAACAAACCTGCTTCAGCATGGGCTCCTCTCTCCACAGGGCCACAGGTCCCACCAGGAGCCTGCTCCAGTGCAGGCTTCCTGTGGGGTCACAGCTTCTTTCAGGTATACACTTGCTCTGGCATAAGGTCCTCCCTGGGTGCAGATGTATGTCTGCCCCACCATTACCCTCGATGGCTGCAGAGGCACAGCTGTCTCACCATGGGCTGCACGACGGGCTGCAGGGGAATCTCTGCGCCGGCACCTGGAGCACCTCCTCCTCTCCTTCTGCACTGACCTGGGTGTCTGCAGAGTTGTTTCTCTGGCATATTCTCACTCCTCTCTCTGCTGCTGTTGTTCCCTGCAGGTTTCCACCCACCTCCCCCCTTCTCAAATACATTATCCCAGAGGCACTACCACCATCGCTGATGGGCTCAGCCTTGGCCAGTGGTGGGTCCCTCTAGGAGCTGGCTGGCATTGGCTCTATTGGACATGGGGGAAGAAGCTCCTAACAGCTTCCCACAGAAGCCACGCCTGTAGCCCCCTGCTACCGAAACCTGGCCATACAGTTCTAGTTCCTTATTTTTCCCCTCAACATGACACAGTCTTTGGATGATTCAAGAGTCCTTAATGAAAAAGGGAAAGATCAAAAACTATTGATGAAGCTAAGAACTTTTCTGTAGGAAAACCAAACATTGTTAAAAGGCTAAACATTTCAAAAGTCTTAAAGGTAATTAGACAGTTTTAATTGGAATGTGCAATCAGACAATATTTGAGAGTGAAAATGTAATTCAGCAACAAAAGCTTTATTGACCTTTTTCTGCATGTAATGGTGACAGGTACAAAGGAAAGTGCTCGTATTAGAGCACACAAGTGAAAAAAAAAGCAGACACAACAGGGATAAAACAAGAGAAGAAAATGTGATGAATCTCTTCCAATCAATAGGTATGTTTTCCACTAATTTTACTGGGGTAAATCATGGTGAATCAGAGAATCTTTTAAATGTTACTGGGTTTGTTCTACAAAGCCCTTGTTAGCAATATGTGCAATTATATCATGTTACTGGCTAATCAGGAAAACAAACCAAAACAAACCAAAAACAACTTTTAAAAAGATATCTGAATTAATGTGGAAAGTTCCATACTATCTTTGCCTGTCTTTTTAAACATTTCTACAATTTACAGATTAGTAAATGAAAAGGTAAAGAAGAAATGACTGCCTAAATATTGTAAGCCAGTATTTTAACAAACTAAGAAAGAAGTATCAGCTGTGGAGATTTCTTAATAAAATCAGTGAACCTCGGAAGTTAAGTTCATTTGCTGAATTACGTTTTCAACAAATTCAGACCAAAGACGTAGTGGATTCTCTTCTCCTAAAGCTGACTAGAAATTTAAAAAAGTCAGAAAAAAAGAGACCTTGATTTACCAATTCAGAAAGCACAGTAGCCTCAACTTCTGTCTTTCTCCAATATTCGTGTGCTGTCAGGTTAACTTTTTAGGTAACATAATATCCCCCTAAAGTGCATTCTGTGACACTATACTTGCAACATGAATGACAAAAAAGGAAGATAACAAACTTAGCAGACATTCAACTCACCAGGACTTTTATTTACAAAGGATCAGAGCCAAGAAAAGAGCAAAGGTAAACCACAGATGGTGAGGGCAGGTACAGAGCCCAAGCTTCCAGAACTGCAATACATCCACAGGTAGGTTGAACAGACTTTATGATGTGCTTAGTCAGTCTCACAGAGAGATCTCTGTGGGAAAGGAGATTGTACCAGTTTGTACCACGGTATTAATTTTTTGTGATACTGATAACCAAGTAACTGTATCATTTACCTGTCTACATTTATGCTGTTGTTTTCTACTTTAATGGCTAGGACATCACTTGAGATTAACATCAGCCCAGTTCTGCTACTTGGATAACCAAGACTTAATAAAAGGATATTCTTCATGATTGTAATTCTCTCCTATTTACCAGCAACATTGCTGTCAGAAGATGAAAAAAAAGAGATGTTTTCCTCTTTCTCACTTTATTTTAGAGTCCCTTTCCTCTACTCACTCAATAGGGAAAAAATATAATCTCTATTTTACCATTATGTAATCAGTATACAAGAACAACAAAATCAAAGCCTGAGAACTACCAAAAGGTCTGAAATAAATTAAGGAACTGAAATTCAAACTCCCTTGTTACCTGATGTATATAAGCTAGTGATCCGGAGACACTAATACCAGTGCAAAGTATCTTAAGAGCAAGAAAGACTCATGTATCCCTGAGTAGCTAAGCAAAACATTTCCTCCAACAGACTTTTATTGCAAATACAAAAACTATTCTGCTGCATAACGTACATAACATTTTTGTCATGCTATTACAATATTAAAAATCTTGCTTTTCCATTTAGTGACAAATTTATAATCTGCGAAGAATTAAAAGATCTTTCTATAAAAGACAAGACTAAGAGCATCCAGTCTTCTCTGACATAAACCTTTATCAAACCTTGCTAATCAGCTGAACAATAGAAAAGATAAAGGTCATTTTCAGAAACCTAACCAAGCCAGTCACAAATACAGGGCATGTTATCTACATGGGAATACACTTCACTGTTCTGTTGAGCATGCAGGTTTGTAGAAAACTGAGCACAAGTCTGCTGCAGTTAATTTAAGGAGGATTTCAAAATTCAAGTAAAAAAGTGTGAAACTTCCATTCCACTTAGTGTCTAAACCATTATCAAGTAATTGATTAAAAAAAAACAACAACAACAAAAAAGACACAGGAAGAGGTTATCTCTAAATACTTTTAAAACTGCACATGCAAGCATGCAAGATAAGTCCTTTTTTCAGTCTCCTGAGATCTGCTACTACCAAAATACAAAGCATCAAAAATACATTGGACCAAAAGAAAAGAATCATATTTACTTTTTTTTTTTTTTGTAAAGCATCAGATTATTTTTCCCAAAACCCTCAGGTAAAATAATTACGAGATCTACTATTTATGAAGCTCCTTTACATAAAATATGGCATAACAAGCAGTGAACAATCTTGCACAAAAGCCTAAAATACATAAGGGCGAACTAAGTTGAAGAGCTCAGAAGAAAAGCAACATCTCTTTAGAATAACCAAACTACAAACTACATTAGTACAATCAGCTAAAAATTAAAGAAGTTTGCAAGATAACTGGAGTCTCTGAAAATAATTTAAATAACAGAAAGGTTTTGATATTCTTACAAACTGGAGATACTAATCAGAACAAGAGTTGCTGGAACTTAACTTCCATCTATTGCCACCAAAGTCACTCCTGTTTTTGAGGCAAACATCCAAAGTCAAAAATGTTAAAAAAGTTTAAGTGACATGTATTCTTAAGTTGCTGTTTTCAAAGAGATACAGGCTCTTAAGTTAGAAGCAATCAAGATCTTAACCATTTTAAAGGCCACACATCTCAAAATATGCCTTCTAGGTAGCTGATTCATACTGTGCAGTCCAGAATCCTATTCTCTTTTTACAGCATACAGACAGGGTAGGAACCAAGGCAACCAGCTGCAGAAAAGCAAAACCATTCTGCAGATCCCTAAAGCCAGCCAAGGGGCAATGCAAAGCCTTTGCTTTAGGTCCTGCACCCTCTATATTTGCTCGCTCAGGGATATTCAACCCTTATGCAATCAACATCACTTGTTTCAGTATATATAATATATAACAACACAAAGTTACAATAGCTAGCTTTGAATCTCCCTGTCTGGACATGGCAGAACTCAAATCCTTCCCAAAGACAAAGTGCCAGAGAGCCCGAAACATCCCACTCATGAGTCTTCTAGCCACTCATCTGCAGGCTTATCTTTTCAAGGTCAGTTTTCTGACAGTTATCTGACGAGGAGCTTCTCACACACATTCCGGGGTCTCAGCTATTTCTGCCCAAATTACAGATTTATTACCTACAATACAGTCTGAAAAACATATACTTTATATCAAAACAGATTTATGAAAAAATATTGGAGGCTTCATTTCTCTCCAAAGCCATGCTTCCATTATTACATGTACAAATTTATTTTACTCACTACTTTCTTGTATTTGAAAATAGGTATTAAAGGCTAGCTTCACATTCTGAGGCTTGGTTAAGAACCTGGTTAACTCACAGAAAATTGAAATCTGAAGGGCTATCATTAATTTTGGTATCATACTGCTGACTAAAAATGAACAGTATGTTATTATATTATAAATGACTGTTGAGATTTTTCCTTGACCACAAGAGATGAGAAAACATCTACATTTGAGAATAATTCCTCTCACCTTCTCTCTCTGTGGGTTTTCTTTTATATACACAGGCAGATTAAAAAAAAAGAGAAAGATCTGTGACCTACATAAACCAGCAAGATAACTCAAGGCAAGTATATCATTAACCAAGAGTTAACTTAAAAAAAAAAAAGCCTTTCAGTAGCTTTCCCAGACACCATGGATGCAAAAACTTTTTTTTTCCTTTGTTTTTCTGATACCCAAAAACCCTCAAATTTACTTTTACTATATGCTCACGTTAGCAACCTTTCTTTCTCAGAAATTTCTCTCTCATAAAGTCTCTATTTTCAATTTTCAAGAGAACTGGAATTGTAGGAAGAAAATCTTTTTTCCTGCTGAGACATTCACCCGAACCAGAATTTCCAGCAGTAGTAAAATTATGCTTCCTAATACATAGGACAGGTTATAATATAAGCCTTTTAGAGACAGAGATGATCTTGGACTGTAAACACAATTGAGGATACTTTATAAAAGCAAATAAACAAAAAAACAACAAAACCCCCCAATGCTATAGAAAAGTATCTCATTACTTTCCAAACCAAATAAAGAAAATCATGTAGATCTTTCTGAAGTCAGTTACATGACTGGCAAGAAAAAAAAAATCCTGCTTCAAACAGGAATAATGACACCAAGGTATACTACTTAACCAGTGTCTCATCAGGTAATCTGCATGTGCAATGAACAGCAACAAACAAGTAACCCATGATCTTTTACTTTCAAATCTATTACTTCTGTGAGAAAGGAGCCAACCACATACAATAGCTTACCCTTTTTCTTAAAGTGTTTGCCTCAAATCCTGCTAAAGAACTGAAAAGTGTTAGTTCAAAATTAATGATTTAAAAGATTTTAAGAGGCAAGGTGAGCACTGAGAAGAACAACAGCATAGTTATTCCTCTGAGAGCCTGGAAATTCATTTCTAGACGCAATACTGTGCTGAATTAATGGAGATGAAAATTAAAGGTCTTGAATGCCTTATTTCAGTTTGGGATATCTTACAGAATCTCTACATATTTTACTTTTCAAATTATTTGCAAGCTCCACTTGCACCATGTAAAGAAAATTTCATTTGGACTAATCCTTTTGAGAAACCAGTTACTCAGTTTTCTGTAGTTTGACCATCCAAAGTCTCCCTAGACTATTTAGTAATTAGTAGAATCATAGAATGGTTGGGTTGGAAGGGACCTGAAAGATCATTGAGTTCCAACTCCCATGCCATGGGCAGGGACACCTTCCACTAGACCAGGTTGCTCAAAGCCTCATCCAACATGGCCTTGAACACCTCCAGGGATGGGGCATCCATAGCTTTTCTGGGCAACCTATGCTAGTAGCTCACCACCCTCACAGTAAAACATTTCTTCCTCATATTTAATCTAAAACAACCCTCTCTCAGCTGAAAACTGTTACCCCTCATCCTATCACTACACTCCCTGATAGTCTGCCTCCCTATCTAGAATGATGGTCAAATTAAACATCCACAAATGGCAATTATGAAACTCTACCATTATTTTCAGTTCTGTTTACAAGTATGGCCATTAAAGCACACCCAATCTTTAATAAAATTGCCCAGATAATAACAGAGTAGAATTTCCCCACTGTTTTCCCAGTATGTTTTGAGAAATCCTTATTTATACTTTAAATGCTGTAAAAATACTTTACTTCATCTAAGAGAAATTAACATTTAAGAAACCCTATCAATCAGAAATTTGAACTTTCACCTGAAGATGTACTGAGATCATTAAGTCTGAACGAACATATGCCTTGAATAATTTGGTAATAACAGGGCATTCTCTACTGTTTCTGTAAAATCGTATTTTTTCTGTATCACATATAGCCATGCACTGGAATAGTGCTGCAGAGCTAACTGAGGTGAAAGACTGCATAATACTTTCATTTCGAAAACTAGTGACTTCTGGTTGCCTCAATATCTTCTTGCTTTTTTTACTTTAACCTTGAAAGTCTCTTGAAAACACAGCACAAAAGCCTTCAAATCTGCCAACAGCCATTTCCACATGGCTCAGTCTACAATGTCAGTTTACTCTGTCTCTTTACCTGACATCTCCACTCTATTAAGCCTTCATTAAACACAGCCACTCTTCTGATTAATGGCTAATTTATTATTTGCCTTGCAAATGTTTATCTGCTGGGAGATGAGGTAAATATACATCAGCTCTGACAAGCACCATGACCACTCTCTATTTGCCTGACGGAATGGTCAGTTGGTGGTCTCCCAGAGGAACTGTGCCCTGCCTTAGGTTTCCCAGACAGTCCTCTGAAAGGCAAAGTATCTATTTTTAATGAGCACAGTACAAAATCAATTAGCTGGTGGCTAAACCCAATTTCTTTAAAAAAAAATTAATAATCACATTTATTTGGTGTTTTCATGAGACCCATCAAAAATAACCTTGCATATCAATGACATGCATTAGTATTTTTATCAGGGCAGAAGAATCATGTCATTTAATTAAAGAGACAAAAAAATTCAAATATCACTATATCATAGTCTTTCATATCACCAACCTGAAAAATGGTATAGCATATCCAAAAAAAGCAGAGAAAATACAATTTCAGAAAGAACAGAAAAAGAGAAAATAAGTGTCTGATGTAATTTTTTAACACCATTCAGTTGGGAGACAGCCAACTTCATATGTCAAATTATTATATATTTCTATTGCAGCAGGCAATTCTTTCCAAAGTGCCATTTGTTATGAAATTTTCCTTGTACTTGGAAACTAACAGGTCTCAAATCATGACCTTTACTCATGAAGATTCTTCTAAGCTCACCAATACCATCTTATCTTGGTGGGAAAGATATTCAAGAATCAAGAAAACAAAAGAAACTTGAACTTCTACAAATAGCACTGTCATTAGATAATGCTAAAGTATTGGTAGTAGACAAAAAAAAATTAGGTTAATACAGACTCATGGTATCAGAAAGGCCAACACTACATCTCTCTTAATATGGATGAGAGAAGCTATGCTGGATTGATTGTTCGCTCTCACAATGTTGCCACTATACAGGTGTGCTATCAGTGGAGGGCAGCTTTAAAATCTCACTGCAACTGTCTCAGTGGCTCAACAGTCACTTCTGCTGTCAGCAGAAGAAACAAACTCCTGTGTCAGAAATTTCTCCACTGAGATCCAGAATGTACAACAGCACACCAATGTCTCCTAGTTGGTCTGCTGCCATCAGGGGCCTAGAATTCAAGGGATAAACATGTCTGAAAGGATGAGCAAAATCACTTTGCTAAAGTTTGGACTCTGTTGCTTGAGAGATCTAATTGCACAAGGGGATCGGAAGCATATATAAAATCTCTAACTTTCTCTATGCAGTGAAAACTAGAAAGAACGTGCATGAAAATAAAATGTGCAGGAAAAAAAATTAAAATGGCAAATGTGGAACATAATGAAAGAGAAAGGAACTAAATATTAAAACAAGTTAGTTA
The DNA here is from genome assembly GCA_013400615.1 of Syrrhaptes paradoxus. Taxonomy (NCBI): domain Eukaryota; kingdom Metazoa; phylum Chordata; class Aves; order Pterocliformes; family Pteroclidae; genus Syrrhaptes; species Syrrhaptes paradoxus. The sequence goes on from VZTO01009925.1 coordinate 65,367, forward strand.
ACACACAAAAAGAGATTAAAAAGTGGAAAAAAAGGAGAAAAAGGACCCAAACTGAGGAAAAAGAACATATGTGTGGCCTTCACATCATACACTGCCTACAACTGTGTAAACTTACATTGTGCAAGGCACAGACAACAACCAGCACTGAAAATTATCAGTGGATGTGGAAGCTATCCAAACACTACTACAATGGGTTTCATACAACTTTATAATGTAGCCTGAAAAGCATTCAGACTATCAATTCCTCATTGTAAAGACTCCCTGTTCAATTTCTCCACTGATAATATGTAGGTCTGTGAGGTAACATTCACATTCTGTTAGTGTATTCATACATTTGTCTTTGAAGAGGCTCAATTTTTTTTTGAACTACTAAACACTACAACATTTTTTTTCTTAATCCATTGTAAGCATGACCAGAGATATAAGCCTGTGGTAAAGAACACAATCGTTCCTAAAACTGCTGCCTGCGTTATCTCTCCTTGTTTCAGAGTGAGTGGCATGCAGGGACCTGAGTGATCTGCCCTCTCCTGTCCTTGCTGCAGAAGATCTTGAGAAACAGACCAGAGAAAAGTCTCAGCAGGATGTATATTTCAGGTAAAAGTTTGAAATAAATGTAAGTGTAACATCAAAACAGAAATTGATGTTTGAGAAGAGTACATCTAAAACACTCTTTGAAAAGGTCCGCTCAATCTAGAGCTTCTGGGAGGAGTGGCAAGAAAAGCAGCAAAGAAGAGAATACAGTTGATTGGAGATAAGCCAGATGTGCTTTGCACTGTAAATCTAACACTTATGTCTATGTCTAAGTCATTCCTTGGGTCTCTTTTTTTTTCTCTGTAGGCTCCTTCTCATCTCAGCTTCCAGAAGCAAGAGGAAGTGACAGCTGCCAAAGTAATACACAGCTAGATTCATTGGTTGTCATCATGCACCACTGAAACAAATAAGTTTCACCTGTTATTTCATAGGAGTAAGATTAAGTCTTTTGCATAATGACCTGTAGCTATTACAAGATACTAATTTATGAGAAGTACATATGTACAGCTAGTATATGTCAATGTAGTGTGAAATAAGACTTTCAAGACCTAAGGTTTATCTTAGTCTGTGTGTTCTGGACTGGCAGGATAAATACCTAACATGAACACAAAGTACACACTCACAGTTTACTGTGTCATTAACTGTCAGGTTAGTGTTCAGAGGAAATTCCAACACAGGATTCCTGGAGGACCTAGGTATACACTTCAACAGATTTTTTAGCTTATAAATTTGGTACGTAGCTCCACTGTTATGAAGTTCTGTAAAAAAAACCCTATTATTTTTAGGGAGAACCACATGAAAACACAGTTACTTGAAGCTTAATTCCAAATTAGATTACCAGTGACTTCTAGCAACAGTCAATAACTTTCCCAGGGGTAATTTCTATGTAGGCTGACGAATACACAGTACAGCATATGTCAGTGTTTGAGGTGGCACACTCTGGCCTTGTTATTCAGACATCATATATGTAACTGGTCCTGACAACTGCTGATTATATCTTTTTTAAAGCACTGCTGCCTTTTTTTGTTTGCCAGTTATCCTCTGGTGTATGTGCCAGTGCAGACAATGTCCCATCACTGTAATTGTCACTCAGTTGTCTGTCAGTGATGAGAAGAAAAGGGTGACAGCCTTGACATCCCACCAATCATCCCTCTGGAAAATTGATATCGTCCTCCCCAGTAAACAACAGCTAAAGAATCGACCAGCCTTGCCAGTACGTCCCTGAACAATCAGCTTCCATTAAGGGCAGAAGCCACACATTTATTTCACCATACTCCAATCAATAGTACACTGACTTGTTTTACGTTCAAGCATGCTGCTACTCAAGGTCTGCATTTAGCACAGTCTACCTTTCAGACACTTTCCAAGACTTTCAAACTTAAATGTAGGAAGCAGCTTTTGGGGGTCTCTGTAAAGTCCTTTATTTTCATGCAGAATATCTTATTCCCATCAATTTGGCACATTTACTTCACTTCATAGGAGGTTTAGCAGATTTATTTTCTTAATTAAATGATTTTTTTTAACAGTGACATTAAGTCATGGTATGTAAAATCACTACATTTTTTTACTACTTATCCCTTGTAGACTTGCATTTATACATAGCCATGCTTTAGAGAAAATTTATGCATATTGTGTTTAAACTGGCCTTGTTTAAAATGAACTACAATGTGTTTACACACTGAAAATGCTGTCTGGCAATCAGAACAGTTTGTTAAACACAAAGACCACAAGCATTTATACATCACCCAGTAACCTAAAACTGTAGACAATTAGCCCGGTAAAACAGTAAAATGATTGCAAGCTGGCACAAACAATCCTTCAAGATAAGAAAAAAGGTTATGAATCTTCTGAGACAAAATTCCTCAACATGGGAGGAAGAAAATAGTGGTTGGGAGGCTCACTTCACAACTTGCAAAAAAATTGGAAATCTGCAACTGCAGTTGTAGATCAGTACTTCACTCTATAACTTGGCATGAGGTGCTACGTCAGCAGCATAAACACCTGTTCTACACACAAGTTATCTAGAAATGAATTGTGGATATTACAGTACCAAATCTCCTACATAAACTGCAGGAGCCATGACTATGCTGCCCACTGCCTTAACTGCCAGAGGCCCTCCATTTCTCATTCTGTAGCTTGACTCTCACTTGTAACCTTGTGACTTTTCATCAGCACACACCCTGAGGATACTGTGGCAGTGTTTTTGCTGCCATCCCAAGTGCTCTTCCCATCGCAGCCTTGCACTGCCAGATTCTGACCACTGCTGCAGTGATATCTTGTGACTGGCACAGATGACTCAATCACTCTCCTCTTGGCCTTTAGCCTTCAAGTCCAGGCAAAGGCATCTTCATCATTCCCCTCATGTCTTTCAGCTTAGGGCTTTAGCACACCACAGAGTGTAGCAGAGATGGGTCACAAATCCAGTGTGCAAGTTCCCATCATGTTCATGAACACAAAGCTTAGCCACTAACCAATGTGCAAGACCTGCACCTGATCGATCATACATGCTCTCACCACAGCTACCAGTATCACAAGCAGGAACATCCACACTTGGGAGTTTGAGAGGGTGAACATACACTTACTGTGAGAAAAGTGCTTGGTGAAACCACCTGGTGCATCGTAGAGGACACTTGCTCAAGGACGCACTTTACTTCTCTTCCCAGGCAAGCCCGTACAAAGAGGTCTTTCCTTCTTCTCTGTCCCTCTTTTTTCCCCCTCTTTGATTTGTTGGTTTTTGGGGTTTTTTGTGTTTTGTTTTTTTTTCCCCCTAAGGCAACTTTTAATTTGATGTATGCCATCAGCTACAGACCTCACTAACAAAGCTTTGCGCACATAAGTGTGCCTGAACATCCTTTGTGTACCATCACCAACAACTACAAACAGAAGATAAAATTACAACTGCTGGCAATCAGTGCAAAAATAAAATTTTCTGAAAATACAAGGAGCAGAATTTGGATTTCCAAACTATCATTATGACCACAACATTAGGTCTCCAGATAAAATGTTACTATAAAACTACAGCAATCATTTACGTGATGAGAGACCTTCATTATTATTTGTAGTGCTAAGACTCTCCACCATTATTTGAACTTGGAAATATTAAATTCTCCACAGATATCAATATACACAAAAGGCTGCTTATTCTGTCTGCAACAGCTTTTGGGCTTCCAAAGAAGCACATTAGCATTAATAGCTACATTCTTAAATTCAATTTTTTAAGGAAATTTAAGGCTTATCATAATAGGTTTCCTTTGTTTGGGGGTCTAAACACTACTGGTGTAATGTGTAAACCATTAGGGAGTTCACTGTCCCCTTCACTTTGCTAAATGGACACAATCAATACCTTAATAGGAATGTTTAGAAGCATCCATAGGCAGACCAAATTGGCATGTTACAACAGTTTCTTCCAGCCTGTGCATTAAGTTCATTAACTTTTCTCATTTGAATTACAAATTTCATTTTGCTGATCAAGATGAAGACATGGCTCTCATTTACAAGCTCAGATTTTTGCTGTGTTAATGTTTTACAGGGAACAATAAAGTTAACGCAGCGGAGAGACATCATGTCACCCCTATTGGTAGACAATTATAGATAAGGTTCCAAATTCCAATAATCCTGATGGGAGGCACACAGGAACTTCCATAGAAGAATGACAAAAATATTAAGCAGACAGGCCAAAAGGCTAATCAACCCTCTTAGAAATGTATTCACGCTTGTCACAACAAGAGCACACTCTACAAAATAAAAATGTGTTATTTAATTTAATTTCATTTAATTAGCAAACACATCCCCATTGTCCTTTGCATTGATTGTTAAATTGCTAATTAAAACGTTTTAGAAAGGTTTAAAGTTTAAATGAAACACTTCTCTAATTTTATGATATTGTACTTAGAAGAGTTAATAAAGCTTTGGAAGAAAATTGTATCTTACCAAAACTTCCTCCTAACTTCATGAGTTCAGACAAAATATAGGGTTATGCACTAAGGCACAGCACACCTCTTCCAAGAAAAGTTTAAAACATTCTTTCAAGAATATGTTAACATATTTCAGTTAAGAACCGAAATATCCAAACCTGAGTGTTTTTCACCATGAATTCACTTATTTCAGAAAAAAGCCTAGGCAAACTCCATGCATAGAACCATTTAAGAATTCAGGAGTTATTAAAAGAAGAATAGGTATTAAAATCTTACTCAGAGTTTGTCAGTGAAACAGAAATAATGGCAGAGTGGAGTGATATCCAGGCACTTAACTTGGAGGTAACTCTTACATTTTTGGTTTTCCTTCAAAACCAGCAAATACAAAACACTGTTAAATTCCAGCATTCATTCTCATTTCAGTAAGTATACACATTCCTCTTCAAGGCCATGCCACAACAAGATGACGTTCAATTATGTCAAACTAAAGGCAGCTGCAAAAGTATCTCCCTAAATACCTCAGTAATGCTCCAACTCTTTGAATACTGACATCGAGGCTACAATTCTATAATTACTAATAGCAAATCTGTGTTCCTGCTCACAGTACGCATTTGCACCAGATCAGCATGGACACATGGGCAGATTGCTCCTAATTCCACTACAGCACACAATATGAAGTCTATGCTGGCCATGGGCTTTCATGCCAACCATGGGAAGACTGACAATATGGCATAATGCCTGCTACTATTACGTTCACCTATCAAAAATGTTGTATAAATTAGCAGCATAATATTTATAACTAATCTGCACTTTTCCGTCATGTGGCACGAGAGTTTTTGAACCAGTAAGGGGAACCCTCTTACAATCAAACTTGTAGCTCTCTTTCCTTGCTGCATCATACATCCAAAGAACATATGTGAAACTCCTTTCCCAAATATTGATGGAGAATTATAGAATCATAGAATCATGGTTTGGGTTGGAAGGGACCTTAAAGATCATCAAGTTCCAACCCCCCCTGCCATGGGCAGGGACACTCTCACTAGACCAAGTTGCTCAAAGCCTCATCCAGCCTGGCCTTGAACACCTCCAGGGATGGGGCATCCACAACCTCCCTGGGCAACCTCTTCCAGTGTCTCACCACCCTCATAATGAAAAATTTCTTCCTAATGTCTAGTCTAAATTTACCCTCTTTTAGCTTATACCCGTTACCGCTTGTTCTCCCACTGCATTCCCTGATAAAGAGTGCCTCCCCATCTCTCCTGTAGGCCCTCTTCAGGTACTGGAAGGCTGCTGTTAAGCCTCCTCGGAGCCTTCTCTTCTCCAGGCTGAACAACCCCAACTCTCTCAGCCTGTCCTCATAGGGGGGAGGTGCTCTAGCCCTTTGATTAATTTTGTGGCTCTCCTCTGGACTCTCTCCAACAGGTCCATGTCTTTTTTATGTTGGGGGCCCCACATCTGAACACAGTACTCCAGGTGGGGTCTCACGAGAGCAGAGTAGAGGGGGAGAATCACCTCCCTTGACCTGCTGCTAATGCTTCTCTTGATGCAGCCCAGGACACGGTTGGCTTTCTGCGCTGCAAGCGCACACTGCCGGCTCATGTTGAGCTTCTCATCCACCAATACCCCCAAGTCCTTCTCCTCAGAGCTGCTCTCTATCCATTCTCTGCCCAGCCTGTATTTGTGCTTGGGATTGCCTCGACCCACGTGCAGGACCTTGCACTTGGCCTTGTTAAATTTCATGAGGTTTGCATGGGCCCACCTCTCCAGCCTGTCAAGGTCCCTCTGGATGGCATCCCTTCCCTCCAGCGTGTCCACCACACCACACAGCTTGGTGTCATCAGCAAACTTGCTGAGGGTGCACTCCATCCCACTGTCCATGTCTCCAACAAAGATGTTAAACAACACTGGTCCCAGTACTGACCCCTGTGGAACACCACTTGTCACTGGTCTCCACTTGGACATTGAGCCATTGACCACAACTCTTTGAGAGCGGCCATCTAGCCAGTTCCTAATCCAATGAGTGGTCCTTCCATCAAATCCATGTCATTCCAACTTGGAGAAGCTGCTAGTGTCTTGTCCTGAGGTCAAGCACTGTGACTTTCAGCCAACCTGTGTTGAGGGCTGATAGGAAATGGGTCCTTTTCACATATGTCCACATATATAAAAGACCTGTCACAACCTAGTCCAGTGTGAGTAACTACCAAATACTGTATATTACAGTATCACAGAAGGTTAATTTGTTCAGAAAAATCCCATTTGACAGTTCTCTCACACTGTTTCATCATCAAGGTACTAATTTTGAATTTAATTTTAATTTCACAGTAGCTAGACTGGCCCCATTTAAATTCAAAGCAAGAGGTATTTAAGATCATCTCCTATTGTGACTAATAAACTTTGTCTCCCTTAACACAGATGCATAGAGGGATAGGGGGAGAGACAGAGGGAGAGGCAAATGTCAGTGGAAATTAATGTGCATGGGACTGCATATTGTTCAAAATCAGAATTTCAGTAGGAATAAGTGACCTTTGTTAGATTTTTTTAAATAGACGGCATTATAAAATGCAAAGCATAAAGTGTTATACCCCAATATAAGTCACTTGGCTGTTACACTTTCTGTCTATTTTAAGTTGGTGGATTAATAAGTGATGAAAATCCTCTGGCTGAGACCTCAGCTGGTTTTATTATATTTTCTGACTGGTGGAAATGGTTAATTCTCACTCATGATTTTTAATGGAGAGAGTTACATTTGCAGGCTTTTGTGCAGGTTCTTCATTCCCAGGGAGTCAGTTTGAAGACAGAGAAAATGACTGGAAGTCTTTAACAGAACTAAGGTGAAGCTAACATGTATAACACAAAAGGAAAGGGGAGGCCAAGGATTAAAAGGATATTCACTCTAAGTTTGAGTAGTTGCCTGTCTATAACATTACCCAATGTTCTCCTACCTGTATATAGTTATGCATATGCATTTATTTAAGGAGGACTGCTTAGGTGAGCTGTTTTATTTTGAAATGGAAGAATACAAAAAACCAGACGCACACTTGCATCAAAGTTATAAATAGCAAAATGCAGTATATATTTCCACTCTACCTTTGCAAGTCTTCCTCTTTCTTTCTGTTAAAGGTACACTAAAAATTATCACCTTCACTGAAAAAAAGTCCAAATTAATGCAATTACTAATATAACTATTTACATGTATGCCATCATATGAAAGATTTGTTTGACCAAAATAAACCATTGAAAATCTTTCATTATAAAGAACTTATGTCAAACATTTTTTCCAACAGGATTTAGAAAAGATTTAAGCCTCAAGAGAAAAACTGTAGGAAATGACCAACTGTGTTTGTTGTGTTTTCTATCTAGAATGCATTTTAAAAAACCTACAACAAAAAGAACATAAGCAAAATCTTGTATGAAGATGCATACAATATTATTTTCAGAAATAAGGGACTATTTCATTTTTCTCAAGGTACTGTATTTTTTTATTTTAAACAAAGAAAACTACCGTGCACCAGAACAAATACTTCTTTGAATTGCTTGTGACTTTTTTTTGAAATCTGCATAGATTTTTACTCCCTTGCTCCTAGCTTCCCATGAAAAGGCCAAACCCTTCAGTAATAAATCTCTTTAGTAATTATAAGTTAGAAACATTATGAAGGAAAAATTCATGGTAGCACTCAACAAGTAGTTCCAACAAAGCAAAGTACATGATCCTAATTTCACTGCCCAGTATACCGAGGTGTGCAGTACCGATTTATTTGAGCTACACGGCAAAACACATAGGCATTTTTTCTGGACCACCTGAGCCTTTAAAACGGAGTTCAGAGTTCATATTCATGAAGATACCTGTACTGAGCTTACTCTGCAGAAAAGAGGAAAATACTGTCTCTTAAAACATCCCCAAATCATCAGATACTTATGATGTGTCAAGCAAGATCGGGGGTGGTAAACTAATAATTTTTTTGTGTAAGACTGCATTCATAAGCTTAACATATGTGGTAAATTAACTATAATAGCATTCCCTGTCAATTGTGTGTCTATATTTAAGTTGTTTTACATTCTTCCATTAGTAAATGAAGCATTATAAAATTATGCCGAGTTTACACTTTCATGCATGGAACAGCTCTGTGACAAAGACAAACATCCAATTCAAAATACATAATCATTATTACAACCATCATGTGTTGTGGGTTTGTTTGGTTTTTTTTCCCTCAAATCACAAAACAAACAAATCAAAGCCTCTGGGACCTCCATGCCCTAGACAGTCATGCTTCACGGTCTTTCTGAAGTCAACCTGTTTCAAAGACCACGTGCTACAATGCTATGTGAAGTATCACAGTATCACAGAATCACAAGTAGACTTGTAATTACCAGGCTTTCCCAGTCCAGAGTACTCTTTCTTTCACTTGTATAATCAGTTAAACATTCAATCACATAAGACACTTTAATAATATTTTACATGGCCATATTTTTTCAAGAAACTGAGAAAACCACACATTTCATCATGTGCTGAGAACAGAAAGTATATACTGCAGTGATTTCAGCCCAGAAGAGAGTTATGTCTAACTTGTACTTTTTACTTAGCCACCGCTAACATGTTACCACTGCGCAACTACATAATAATATCCGCAAAGAGTATTCATTTCACATTTCTGAAAATGCATTCACTTCTTAGAACTTCTGCCCTTGATGCCCCTTAAATTGGAGTACTGGAAGATTTACTCTGGGAGAAGGAGTCTCATATGTAAATTCTGATTAATTTATGTTGATAGAGTACACACCACATGTATCTGCAACCCAGAGCTGTAGTTAAGAAGACAAGGGATCCCATGTTTCACTTTCAATATACATCTTCTAGTCTCTAACCAGAAAGCTACCCTCTCCACATCCTGTGATCCTGGCACCTAGCAGCCCCAAACTTCCTCTGTATTACCTATTTCTCTCAGTACTGGATAAATTGCTGATGCCTTTACTTTGACATTTTTTCTACTAAAGGCTATGATACAGAGGCCTAATGAGATCAGCAATGTAATATTTAAGTATACTGGAGTTTGTTTTCTCATGCTCACAGACACATCCATTAGTTCTGTTCATGAACTGATAAATCATTATCTTAAATGTAGTGACATTTTCTGGCCCACTATTCATATCAGAAGGATGCTCCAGAGCAGAACAGTGCTGGGGATTATGATCAGACAAAATATAACAGAAAAGTACCAGCAAATTTTTCATGAAAGCTGTTGGTAATGCCACACAGAAAAGAATATCACAGTTCCTTGTGTTCCTCTGACTGATGTGTAAATGAGCTCTTAGGAGATAAAGAATGGAGAAAACCTTGACTGTACTTTACAGACACATGAAAAAGGGCTTACACTGCTGTGACAGTATATGAGTAATGTGTATTTGGGGGGCAGGGAGTCTACATGTTGCTACATACAAATGAACACAGGCATGTAAATTATGATTACACGCTTGTATGTGTGTATAATTGTTTTTGAAACTAATTAATAATGATCTTATGTTGGTTATACTCTTATCATGTTGATTTATACAGCTCTACATAGAGTCCTGATCGATACTACCATCTTTGTCACAGGAGAGTTCAATCACCGTGCCTTCTGGACTACCCTGAGCAGATTTTTTGGGTGTTTCTCCTGTGTTTTGGCAGAAGAAAGTAGCAGGACATTGTAGAAAACTCTGTTATCTAACTGATCTTTTAGTCAAATATGCGGGAAAGACTGGAATATGAAGCAACAAAACAAATAATCACAAAAATATCTACTGCAAACTATAATCATTATGCCAATTAAATTCCTATCAAACTGTACTTCAGAAGGTTTTTAGCCTTTAAGACTATGTAAGACTGCTGCCTAGAACATCTTCTGTGAGTGTTTTAGCTACTGTGGACAGAGGGATTCAAAAGAAAATAAATAATCTTTTTGCCTGTCTTTCCAGCAGACCCTGAACAATACATTTCCCACTGAAGAACTTGCCAGAATATCTTGAACTCAGAGCATGAAACAGGATTTTAACGGAAAATCAAATTTTACCCCAAGTAGTGAGCTGCAGATTGATATTTTCTCTTATTAAAAAATTCACAAAGCTGAGGTGTACAATTTGCATGTAAACTAAAATATTACCCTCCCCTCTTTAGGCAGACATTCTAGGGGAACCTAAGACTGATTATATAGTCTCTCAGTGTTAGCCTATTAATTCAGGCACCTGGAGTCAGATTAGATTGTATGAAACCTTCACAATATTTCTCATTAGAAAATCTGTCCAACTCCCATAACACCAGCCAACATCTACTTTTCAAAAGAGAAGTCTGTAATGTGCCATGCTTTTTACTGGGCTTTCCTTATGCTTGTCTTTCCTCTCTCTCCCATTCTCTAATTCTATCACATCAAATCCTAAACCAAAAAAGACACACAATACTTAAAACTAATCCTTTTCAAATATTTTAAAACTTAAAGACACACTCCATTCTCCTAAGACAACAGCTAAAACACATCTAAGATCTGGATTTCCATCCAGGTCATATTATGACAGCTGGAAATGCACAGAACTTCTTGAATAGTCATGTTTTGTTAGTGCCAATACCATTCTGAACCAGAAACACTTATTTTATTACCACTATGTCAATTCATGCATTTGTATGCTATAGGTCATAGTTGGTGCTATGCGAGTAAATTAGATTTGAATTACTTTTGAATTTTGAGTTATCAAAGAGCTACTAAACTGATTTTTCCCCCCTTAGAATGACTGCAATTTGTTAACAATATGGAACTGAAAAAAGAAAAGGCTGCATCAATGGCACTTCTGGGGAGTGTAAAACTTCTGTAGAAGGAAGAATGTGAATGCATAGTTATGCTTTTCTCATCCATTAACTTACTAATATTCCTACTCTGTAACTCCTGCTCCCACAAAATAGCCATGTGACTTGCAAAATACTGAACACATACTTGGATGAACCTACCCAAAGTCTCTGACACCTTGAGTGGCATCAAAGTAGGTGGGAGATTAATAAAACTGTTCAATGCATTGCTGCAAGTTATTTGTTCCTATTCTGATACTGCATGCATGAACTGCCATTGTTTGACGGATCACTGAGGAAAATGGGATCTGACAAACAGCTTCCCTTTCAGCAGCTGTGTACTATGACAGCATCAATAGAAAAACACATCATTGGTTCTAAAATGCCACATTTTTACCATTTACATTGAATAAGACATGAAACTCTCTAAGGGAAGCGGCACTATGTTATCATTAAGGCCTGTTGACACTATGGAGGGTGTGCTTTGAACTCTATTCTGTCATCACTCTTAATCTGCAACTAATCGCATTCCATTCTAAATAGAGGGAAGGGCTGTCTGCAGGTTGACAACAGTGCCAGTGATGAAGTATTGCACCCTTTAAAATCTCATTTACAGATTGGTTTCATTACCACCCACAACTGGCTCAGATCCATGAGGGAACACACCTGCTTTCATTAGGGCCACATGATGTCTGCTGTTAACAGTATTTCTATGCAAATAGGGCAACACAAAGATGAACGCTATGGAAACTATCATTATCTTTCTCCTGATTGGCTTTTCTACCTTCATTTTGAGAGAAAACACAAATGTAACCAATTGATTACTCCTAGAGTTTACTGATAGGCTGTACTGTCAGTTTCACAGCTATTGACTTTTACTGTACTCTTTGGCTTCCCTTTTCCATTATGCAGCATTTCCAGTCTTCTTCTAATGGACAAATATTTATCATTTTCTTCTGCAGATGAGTCCCTTATGCTAGGCAGTCTTCAAAAAGTACTGTCTGAAAAACTGAATTCCATAAGAGTATTTAGGTATAAGAGAACAATTGTTTTTCCTATGGAGTTTTTGAGTATTTAGCATTATGGATCCATAATATCAAAACAGACACTCTTGTTTCTATACATTTCTAGCAGTCAGAATACGTGTTGAAGGCCCATTAATAATAGTAAATAAATTCAGCACACTGTTAACAGGTTTACTGACCTTATATGCATCCAAATACTGAGGTCAAACCATGGCTGGCCTTACAGAGTAGCTACCATGTCTGCTACTTAGGTAGAAGATGGATGGAGTATAGAACATCCTGAATTTCTTGTTCCAGGAGAATTAAAATAAATATTTTATCATAAGAAAACCCTAAGTCTGGAGTGTTTATTCAAGCACTGGTTAGAAAGAACTTGATTGCAGCTCAACAAGAGGTAATACTTCGCAATAGGAAAAAAAATGCTATCAAAAATAGTTATTTTCCTCTCTGAGAACCATCATTACACAGCAAGTGAATATAAAACAGTAAGATATAGTTTTATTAATCGTACTCTCCCAGAACCTTGCTTTTATGACATGTATCACATATGATGTAAAAGGGTCTCAAAACTATGACATGCTAAATCAAATACTTTTTCATCAGTAAGATATACCAGAGGTGTAGATAAAAACATCTGGAAATGCAGGTGCTTCCAGCCTAGAGACCCTGCAACTGAAGTCTTTCCAGATGTAAGTCCATACCATGCTCCTCAAATTAATAGAATCAGCCTTCTCGATTGAATTCATATACAAATCCATGTACATAATGGCTCAAAAATAAATACCAAATTCCACCTTCTGAAGTCAACCTGAACATCATCACTTACAAACAGGACTTTTGTTTCAGCATTATGTATTTATGTGTCTGCATGTATGTGCATGTGAGAAAAACAAAACAAAAAAAAAAC